>AXCO02004936.1:0-19441 GCA_000473525.2 Anopheles melas | reverse complement strand
AAACGAGACAGCAGTTCAAGAGAACAAAGCGCTACAGGGGGATGATGAACTGGGGAATGGGGCTAGTTCGAAGGACATAAAACGAAACCGATGTCACGGAACGAAAGAGAGAGAGAGAGAGAGAGAGAGACAGAGAAAGAAAGAGAGTCGCAAAATGTGTATGCACTACGGAGAGCTGAGCGAGATGAAGAAACTTGTTGCATCTTGCAATAGTGCAGCATCGTGAGATCGCTTCCCGCTTCGGCCTTCACGATGTCCCCGCCGTTCTTGTCTTGTTTTTGATGGTGCTTCTTTCCTTTGAGACTGTAATCAGCTACTAGGAAGAAAGAAAAGAGTGTGTTTCTTTTCCCTGGGATGCACATCCCGGCCGTGAAAATAGTTATCTATTTCATGAAAATAATCTTTGCAAACTGAATGATTGTCATTTACTAATGGTTCTAGCCAACTTAATTTTGGCAGTAGATCCGTATCCGCCCTATTATGCGTAACCGTATGGTAACGATCAGTTGACTAAGTGCCAAAGCAGGTCGAATCTGGTGTCTTTCACAATGTTGAAAGTCATCTAACGCCAAAAGGACTTGTGGGACTTTTGATAAGAAGGTTTTCTCAGAAAGCCTTGAATTCATCAGTTTAAAGGTTAAAACACAATCGTGTGTTGCTGCCGTTCACAAGCTCATAAAGTTTCCCGGCTGTTGATGCGGTTGGCTGGCGAATTGGAGATTAGCGTTCGTGATGCAGAGACTTATTTTGATAAGAATAGTGTATTGCGTGTGCGTATGCGTTTTGGTTTGCGAAAATGCAATGCTGATAAGCGTTTGTGTTGAACGAATGCAAAAGAGGGAATACACTACACACTTCAAATTATTAGTGGTATTTAATTGAAATATTTCATCTTCTTCTTCTTTGGCACAACAACCGTTGTCATTCAAGGCTTGGGCTAATGGGCTTGGCTTTCAGTGACTTATTGATTACCATAGTAAGATAGTTAGTCCTACGTATGGGGGCACGGTCCATTCGGGGTTTGAACCTATGACGGGGATGTTATTAAGTCGTACGTGTTGACGGCCCAATATTTAATATAAAATTATTATTCTTTTAAATTAAAAAGTCTGATTCTCGTATCAAGATACCCGCTCTCTTACACATTCTCTCTAATTTTAATCAATCTTAATCTCACTCCATCTCAATCAATCTCCAACATTGTTTTGTAAACTATTTTTAAAACCAGAAGGAAATCTATTCTATGCGTTCAAATATAATCATATATTTATATAACCAAACAAGTTTCAGTGCAATGCTCATATTTCATACTGAAAACGTAGGGTGTGGTCTTTTTTTTCTTTTGTGAAAAAACTAGTATTTCTGAATAACGCATTTACAAACGCATAAAACATTGTGATAAAAATGTGAATTACGTCAATTATTACCTAAATTGTGAATTTAAAAAATTAACAAGAAATCAAATTTTATCTTCTTTCAAAACAATGAAATATGCTATAAAGACCAAAACAAATAAATATTGAGCAATCATGAACTTCATCTTGAAAAATCTAATTCGAACAAATGCTGCAGACATAAGTTGCATCTACTGACACAAATCAACAGGTTTCTGTGTAGCAAGGCGTGACGGCACCATACGAATGCTTAGAAAATAAACAGAGACAGACTCCATACGAGTCGTTTCAAACGAAGACTTCCGATATCAAAACAGCTTCTAAAGCACCCAACCTTTCAATATTATAAGTAGAATGAAACTACTCACCAACGTTATTCATCTTATCTGATGTGCTTTCAATTGGATGAAGATCATGCAATGCTGAAGACTGATGAAGCTGATGCATCGATATATGATGAATGTGATGATGGAAGTGGTGAGGCGGTAATTTAGACTGCTGTTTGATAAGTCCACCTCCACCACGATTAGTCACTTCAGAGTCTAAACAAAACATGTCGCTCTAACCACTTGTGTGTGAGCTCTAATATTGTAGCTACGGTAGTTCAAATGTATCTCACTTACGATCACTACGATTTGAAGCCAAATATACTGACACCGATTGAAACACTTATTAGTTTCCGCTAGTTCAGGATAGTTGAGTTATTGAAAAATATTGACAATTTCACTAATCCAAACAGCAACACCTTCCAAACATTTATCATTGTGATTTAATGAATATTCCCCATGCGACTCCGACCACCATGCGTCTCCACCGAATTCTCTTCCTCTCAAACAAATTACAGAAGTCAGCTGTTAAATGAACCAAGCAATCAAATGAACAACAGGCAGCATGCACCAATGTCTCTTTGTTTAAAAAGTCCGTTTTATCGTCAGAGTTATATTAAAAATTTGAGACACAACTAAAACAGTTTATTTTCTACCAACTGTAGGCTTTTTTGTAGATGACGGGATCATTCCCCAAATATGTTGAAAAACTTTAGTTGCACTTTTACTTCACTGTGAGACAACACCAGCTTTGCAATGGCCGAAAATTTGGCATGCTACACGCCAGGATCGTTAGCAGCGCACGGTATTGTTGTTCGAGAACTACTACAACATCCGAATCGACCCGGTCCGGGCGAGAGTCACTTGTTGCACTCGCCATCGACGAAAAACTTGTCCAAATAAAAGCGACGACATTGCCGAGAATGCGGAAGTGCAAGAAGACGGCAGGCTGACAGCGGAAGCGTGGTGGGTGGTAGGCAGGTCGGGTTGGTTCCGAAAAATTGCCCCCACCCACTATCTCTCTCTTTCACGTTCTCCCGATACGCTTAACGAAACAGTGTAAAAAGCAGGACGATCAAGTGGGAGTGCTGCACCATGGTTTAGCGTGCTGCTGGTGTCTAGAGCCACACTATTCGACATCTTCTCCTGCTCCCCTGACCCGAACTCTTCCTGCAGGATTTTGCGCGAAAATGGGGATGAAGCACGAACGTACTCAGTTTCGTAAGTTGTCTAAGAGGAGGAGAGGGGGGGGGGGTTGGTTGTTGGTTCGAAGGATGGTGAGACGACCCGAAAACTACCGAACTCTGAACGAACCCCTAACGAAATCCCCTTTTCAACTAGGACGCGCGTGGTGCAAGACAAAAAAGACGGCGTGTGGGGGTGCTCCTGCTGGCTAGTTTTTCCACGCCATCACAACAAGAATGCCGTGGTGTTTGTGCATATGCATCCGAAAAAGAGCAAACGAGATAAAGTGAGAGAGACTTTGCGGTAGGAAAAGTGAGAGCGAACGAGATAGTGTACAGTGAGAGAAAGTGTGCAGCACGCGAAGTCGATGAAGCGACTAGGAAGCCGAAATGCAATGCATTGCGATAACATGGTCGAAGGACGGGAAGGACGGTTTTGAAAAATGTACAAAACAAAGAGTTGGGAAAAATGTATTGCCCAACGCACACAATGCCACGGTTTGCAGCTGTGTGCGGGCGGCGAAAGAGACGGTACGATCAGTGCGATAGAGATGGACTGGTTGGGTGTATGTGTGACTGCATGTGTCGGCAGAGGCAGGGTGGTGATGGGAGACGGTAAGGACGGGACGACTAGAAAATAGCAAATACGAGCAGGATCCTTCGGGATTCGGTGCTTCCAAAAAGGCGAAGAAAACAACAAAATCGTTGCCACGAACGGTTGAGCGAACGAGCGCAGAGTATGCACACGAGCGTCGAATCGAACGAACGAAAAGTGACGAACGAAAAATAGCCAAATCGCCTGAACGGAACCGTCCTCGCCAAGGAAGCTTGATAACTAAAACATTCGCAGGAATGAGGCCGCGATCGTGCAACGAATGGGACAAGGTGAGCGCAGGGATAAAATGTAATAACAGCACCAAGAAAGGGGGAAAACACACGGAATTCTTTCTCGCCCGTAGGTGTGCGAACGAAAAATAAAATCAACACCAACACTAACAGCTTAAGTAGTGCGAGTAGCAACAGCATACCGGGCGAAGCAAGGCAGGGGTAACAATATAATAAAATGAGGAAATGAAAACTAGCAATCGAAGGAGGAGAACAAGGCAGGAAAATGGGAAAGGCAGACCGAAAAAAGCGTTATAAAAATGTCTCGGCACAGGGAAGCGGGAAAGCAACGCCACAACACAGGGAGCTGTTTGACGCTGTGTGTGCAAAAAAGTAAACTATGGCAAGAAAACTACATAATGCGTCCAAATGTTATTATATACACACGCTTCTCTATCACACTGCATGCGAATAAGGCGGTAGCGGCAGCTCTCGAGCGCTGCTTATATTTCGGTGCGTTTCCATCTCTGTTGCTCTGTTTGGATATCTTGTTTTTTTCTACAACAAACGAAAGTCTTGTTTAATTATTTCACTGATTCCTAATTTTTTGTCGGTGTCGGTGCTTTTCGTCTAACGAGCATGATGCTTGTTTTTTATAATCTTTTTTATATAATTTTAACAAACGTATTTCAAATCTACTTCAAATACAACTATACAAAAGACACACATAGCTTTGTTTATAAAAAAGCTTTTTTATAGTTTATAAAAAAGCGGCTATTCATTTCGTATTGGAATGGAATGGAACTAAAACATGGATAAATTCTCTAATGTTTTGGATAAGTTAAATAGGTTAAACATCGATTGCATGCAACACAATCGTACACTGCTCCTCAGCGCAGAAAGCATGTGTACTGGTGGCAAGAGCTCCAAAGAGGCTAACGTTGAACGCAGTGGTAAAACCACCTGTTGGTGGTTTGTTGATGCATATTGACTGGAAGAATGCCAAACATCATTCTGCAGGACTGGGATTGAATGAACACAGAGAATCAAAGCGTGGCCACTGATCCTGGTTTTACAGTTATTAGTTATATTAGTTTTATAATAGCTTATAGATTTAACTTATCCATCTATTGATGGTGATGATTCACTATTGTACTAAAAGCTCAATCGCAGGCAAGTTATGTCAGATTTTGCTTCCGTAAACGAGTATTTTCAGAGCGTTTATATTTGATCAGCATCGGCAAAAAGTTGTTAGTTGTATTTTCAAAGCTATTATAATGTAAATTAAAGAAGATAAAGATATAAACTCTGGATGAAAAAATATTTTTAAAAGGTGGTAATTCTACGAAACATGGACCTTGCGTACCACTTATAATTTAAACATAAAACTAATTACACATTAAAATCCATAATAAATGCACAAACCACACCACCAACCATTGAATTTGAGGGACGGATCGGAAAATAAATATAAAAAAAATCATTTTCCCTCAAAGTGGACGAACCTGCATTCGAGATGTTGGTCAACTGGGACGAACGTCTGGTCTAGTCCCATTCCGGCACACGTTCCCCTGACTAAGCCACCCTGACCCGCCTTGTGCTAGTGTTAGTGAAGAGACCTGCGTGTAAGGAGGCGCATTTGCACTGTGCGCATTGCCCATGGAACAAGAAAGATGGAACGGCAACGAAGGCAGATCCACAAAAAATAAAATGTATGGAACAGCAGCCGCAGCAACAACACAAAAAAACGGCGCTCAGCTTCATCTAAAATCGTCTCGGTTTTTCTTGTGCTCCGTCGTCCATCGGTGAAACTGCAATGAGGAAAAAATCTCCATGCCACCAGAGAAAAATAACGAAACTGAAGGAAAGACAAGTCTTATCGGAAGGGAGCGCAAAAGAAACAGCTATAGCTGGCATCGACAAACTAGTGCTACGGTACTAGGAAACTGAGGAGCATATCTGGAAAAAAATCAACTCCCACTGTATCCCTTCCACCTCCTCCTCCTTCATGTGGCCAAGTGTGGTGGTACGAACGGGTGTGAAGAAGGTTGATGCAATTTTTATACACTCTTCGATGCTTTTTTACAGTGTGCGACAGTATAAGTGTATATATGTGTGCGTCAATTTCAGCGTTTTTCCCATCGCTTTAGAGCTAGCCAGGGTTTGGTTTGATAGTTTGCGTCTTGGCACAAGCGGAAGCGGATATCATCAATATTTTTTGTTTGTTCCTCTACTAAAAATCCGAACCCAACTGGACATCTCGCTCAAGAGGCAGGCGAGCCCCGGGCAACGAAACGATCTGGATGCGTGGAGATGAAAAGGATGACCATCCCAATTTTTGTGCTTTTCTTTTCGTTTGGTTCAGCTTTTCTCACCCGTCGGGTGGCATTTCCCTTCTTGGCTCCATTCCAGTGTACAACATGGTGAAGGAATCGAAATTGAGGAAGAGAAGCAGCTCGTACTTTGATATTCGGTTTTTGCATTGACCCTACGAGTGCACTCAACTACACTGGCACAGACGAACGGTCCGCTCGCACACACATGAAAGCGGGCGCTAGGTGGCTACTGTGGCCAAAGGGAGCGTCCAGTGGACTAAAGGGTGCAACAGCAGGGACGGGGCAATATCGCGTTTCGTTACCGAGTGCCATCCCTGGCGTCGGCGGTGGCGTGTAGAATGAAAATGAATAATAAATAAGCACATAAGGAAGCGCATCGTTGCGCCAGTGTGCTGTGCAATGTCCCGGGACTCGCCCTGGACGGACTGTCGGAAATGGGCCGGGTCCTGGGCAAAACTTTAAATTGAAGAAGTGAAACCGGCGCAGTGTAGAAGGGGAGGAAAAAAATTAGATCCTGCCCGAAACCGAGAGCCGCGGATGGATAAAAGCAGGACAGGGGGAGCTCTGACAGAAGCGCGGGATGGGCTGTGAAAAAAATCATTAATTTTTGCTTCCCTTGCCTCGCCGGCCCCCTGGAGGATTCGCGTTGCGATGTCTAAGTGTGAGTATAGCTTGGCATTTTTGTTTGACCGTTCGCTCTTTTTCACTCGCTAGTATTTGTGATTGCGATAAAGCTGCGACGGGGATATTTTTAATGAAGAAAGCATCGCAAATCGTGGTTGGGGTGGGGATGGTTTTCTCCATTTGTTTTGTTTTCGAACGAACCGAACGAACTCTTGAGGACATGCATCGTCCCTATCGACGAGCGCAGAAGAATAGGAGAAGCCAACTACTTTTTTATCGTTTTGCTTTGATGCATCTTTTGGCAGTACAAAAAAGCTAACGATTGGTCTTCAAAATTGGAAGCGATGCAAATGGACAAACAACGCAAAGAAAAGCAAAAAAAAATTGTCACCAAGCTTAAAACATACTAGAGGCAAAGATCTTTTGCTAGGAGTCAGTACGGTAAATGGAAACAAACCGGGGGGAGTGTGGATTGGAAGTTCGATAGCCTTTTCTGCTGTACGTGATGTATCGATGATGGTTTCCAACGAAAGAACATTCATTATCCAACAACGTTCATCCCGGTCCTGGTGATGCAAATTTGCAGACATAACCTATAGTATTTTCGAAATAAAAATAGCTTGGATAGAGATTTCGTCAGCCTGGATCGAGATCCATTCAGGCTGAATAGAGATGGCTCAACAACTCCGATACCATTATATTGGGATTGAATTTTGTTCTGTCTTTGTGGTTCAACCCCATTAGGATTAATGTGTATTTCAGTATGATTATTATCTGTTCATATATGGTAAAAATTATTTTAAAAAAATCAATTTTATTTTTTATAATGGTAATATAGACAGACACACAAAAATATAAAAAAATAAATAAAACCTATTAAACATTTCGATAGATCAATAATCATCTTAAAATAGCTATTCAATTTTCAGCAGACGCTTTAGACTTAATGCATAGTGAAACCGTTGACGGTGATGACGTCCCATTTATTTGCTCAGCAACTTGACATGAACAAAAGATAGCGGTGACAACCTGTTGCTCTTAGTGTTGTAAGTACGATACACGCTGCATAAACACGACACTACAAAATCTACTGTATGACCCATACTTACAAGGGCTCTTTTTAATCGTAAAACATGCGTGTGATTATGTCTTGCAGTGCTGGCTGTACGATAATCATGAAAGTCGATTAGCTGTTTAGTGATGAACTGTCTCTTCCCCGCAGTACGTCACATATTTTTCATTCTGCCTCGAGGCTACATCTCACACACCTAGCTAAATATTGTGGGCCGCCCAGACCGGAAGCTGCGGCAGCAACCACAACAACAGCAACACCAACAACAGAACCGACAAAAAGACATAAACTTTTGCCAACATTCCATTCATCCGGCCAGTACGACACTATCTCTTGCACCAGTATGCATCCCGTGCTCGCTATTCGCTCTCCTGCCGGGACAATTTCTACAAGCCGTTTTGAAAGGGTTCGGTTTGAGTAGGCCGCTTTCGCTCGCTTGCCCCAGTGCCTGTGCCCCAGTGCCTGTGCCCCAGTGCAAGATATGCGACCGGCACAGACTGCACGGCAGACGGTTGGGCTAGACCATCAACAAGTGTTTCCGCCAGCGAAGCTAGCGTCGGCTTGCCATCGCCAACGGGTGCCTGGCATGCTGCCAACGTGAGCTCGATGGTCATAACGGCGGCGTCACGGCATTATACACCATCGAAAAACGCCAAACCACCATTGGAGTACTCTTGACGCGCTTAGTGCACGGAATTGCACGGATAGAGGCGAGTGGCCTCTCTAAGTGCACCGCGACCGGAGGCTACCGGGGGCGGGGATGAAATTATCTTCCCATCGTGCTCCGTGCCAGGTCGCGAGCTTTTGGCGAATGCACGCTTGGTCGAAGCGTAAACAAACAATATCCGTTGCGCGACACAGAAGCCTCGTGTGCCGTTCGATGGGCCACTATTTCACCGCATCGTATGGCAGCGAGCGAAGAGCAAAGACAAACCGTCAGAAATAATGCCGCCTTCCGGGAAGTCAATTGTCTGGCGTGTGAAACTTGTTATTTGGTTTAAATTTCGCGAAACAGCAGCTTTCACGGGGTGTGGGATGGAAAGCAACTCATTTGCAGTTTTAACACAGTTTTTTTGGGGAAGCCTATTTGTAATGAAAAGTCATGATGTATCTAGTTTCTGCCACTCTTTATTGAACCGCTGTAGAGAGTTTCAGAGGATAATGGAGACGCCTGGTGGAAACAGTACACTGGTAGAGAAAGGGAAATTTACCTCACCTGAAGTACCACTTCCCTTTCGGAATCCTTTCAATCGTAAGTGATATGGAAACGGTTCATAGAGTTTAAGCTCGAAACAAAACAAAACTGTAGATAATTGTATTAGATGAGCACGTACAAAACTATATGAACGGCCGATATGAAAACAAACTAGGCCAAAAAAACATTTTCCCAAACAGCCCAAGCTAACAGGTACTTCAGCGCCTCACGGACACTGCTCTGAAGTTGTGCTCTGCCACATTCAACGTGCAACCGTTTCCAACAGCAACCCATGAAAGGCAAGCACCCGAACGAATCACAGGAAACGAATCCGACAGCCACAACTGGTCGTATGCAACAGTCTGCCAGCTTGTTTCCGCCTTAAATTTTGTGGGATTTTTCTCATGAAAGGAAAGCGACAGTCCAACTGCCAACCGCCTAAAATAAGACACAGAAAACAAGAGCGAACCAAAAGCTGCCACTGCTATCAGGGCGGGTGGTGATGGGAAAATTGGCTTCCGTTTTGCCCGTACGCGCCGAGCCTGAAACCAATTGTCTGGCCAGCTACATCGAAACAGAAAACTCTCCATGCATTCTCTTTCTCTTTCTCTCTCTCTCTCTCTCTCTCTCTATTTGCCTCTACATTTGTTGCACCAAGGTGCAACAGGCTGAGGCTATTGAAGCTTGTATTTGAGGTTGCTTTCATTGGAGTCCTTTTTCAAACGCTTCCGCAAACTACGGCAAGGCAACGATGGAGTATGGGTGAACAGATTTACCCCGAAAATGGTCAATTCTGTTGGTTTATGGTTACGGTTTCGTTAGCACAAAAAAAAACTACTGCGACGACCGATTGACTGGTTTTGTTGTTGCATCGTGCCCAATGCTGCCAACGTCTGACGTGCAGCTGGACAGGAACCACTTGTTTCTATCGTTGTACTTGCGCGGGATACCATTCGCCTTGCACGACAATGATTGCAACGACGATTGGATACAAAAAGTGCCCACTTTCCCGAAAAACCGAGCACACGTACAAGACTCTGGTCTGCGGCTGTCCTCTTGAGAGGCAATCCGTACGATTGCACTCCTTGTCGGCCGTTTAGGTACGCTGAAGGACGTTGTATCCTTATCGCTTGCCTCAAATACTCACTTCAAATGAGCACGGTACACCAGCACACAAAATTCCTACACATGAACCATGTCAGCCGAACGACCAATGCAGACGACCGGTTATCTCTATCAATTTCAAAAGTTCACCCCACAAAAAGTTGATCGTTGCAGATTTGGGTGCCATTTAACTTTCGGCCTACGCCCAAACGACGAGAATGCTGTATCGTTTTGGTACGGTAGTGTGTGTCCTGCCAGTGCCGGTGCACACCGTGTTCGTTTGCCGTACCGTGATTGCCGGGCTGAGCGTACCAACGTGTAGACTGGTACTGTCCATCCGGCACATGTTTTCGGTTGTTTGGGCAAATGTTTTTCGCCGCTCGTCAGCTTCGTCGGTTAAAAGGATTAAGTTATTAAGTGATTTTGTACTTTGCCGGGTCCACACTTCCAGTGCATAGTGGGAAGCCGGGTCCACAGTGCAAATAATGGGAAGGTGAGAGCCGTTCGGAGAGCAACCACCAGTTGCTTCTCGAGGGTTACGAGATGAATGCGTGACGGAGTCGCACGTATGCTGCCAATTAATAGTGTTTGAAGTTGAATTTAAACTTGTGAAAGAGACAGAACGAAACGACGGGATAGGGGATTGCGATACAAAACAGTGATGATTTGAGCAGAGCAGAACGTTTTTTCTGCTAGCAGACGCAAGTCACTAGACGAAATGGGCTTAAAGAAATTGTTATGCTTCCATCTTCAAAATCTAGGAAATCCTTGCAAACTTTTTATTTTATGTTACCATTATCTGACACCTTTAATGTACATTGTAATGGGCTTTTCTACAAAATTATAATCACTTTTAAAATGTAGTTTGGGATTTAAAAAAAGAAAAAACATTGATATTTATAAAAACCTTAAGGAAAACGAAACAACTCCTTACATCATGAAAACTTGCAAACCGATTCAAATGCAAAATTCAGCACTTAATCAAAATCCCATATCGTCCTTTCCATATGTGTTGCAAAACAAAGTGTAAGATTATATACCACACCCTCTACACCGTGCCACTTGTTACACGCCATTTTCGAAGAAGGCGATATCGATTGCATTGAACGAATAACGCATTACCCACCATTACGTTGCTGCCACCAATTTTGGGCGATACGGTTCCATCCATCAATCGGTTCAATATTGAAAATCCCTCATTGATTTATTTGTGTGAAAAGACCATGCACCGTGCCATCTGTTTCTGCTCCGACGCCATCGCCAACCGAAACCGACAAACATTCCACAAACGCGTAAGGACCTACTGGCAACAATGCACCGACGGCGTCGCACCATTTGATGGTGCGATTTTGTGCTGGAAAGAAAACTTTTCACCCTCACTGCCGTCCGCAATCCACTGCCGGCCAGGGATGGCGTCGACGTTTGTCGCTGTTTTCGGTCCTACTTGCAACGGAAACCTGTTGCCTGTTCCATGCTGAGCGTTGTGTGTATGTAGCACACTACTACCACCAGCATCGGAAACGGTTGCCACATTCCCTGTCTGCTCGTCTGGCACACACTACTCTAACACACAGTCACGTGTTTTATCCCATTTCGTGGTAGGGTGCATTCGCACAGGGAGCGGTTTAACTTCATTGGCGAAAGCGATAAGGACGCGCAAGATGGAAAGAAAACCGGTTCACAGTCGATGGAAGTAAGCGGTGCCTGGAGGAAATGGCAGATACAGGAAGGGAACGAAATTTGGACTAGTAGCGTCGAACGCGGGATAAGATCGCCCTGAGGTTCGGGAATCGAAACTAAAGACACGGTGGAGAGTGCAGTTCACCAGCAAGTGACATTTCCGCTCCTTCCTGCTGTGTTTTTGGACGGGTAGCTTTAGAGAAGTTTCCCGTTCGATCCACATCTTCAAGCCCCTCAACTCGAGACGTTGGGAAGGGCAATTGGGTGATGTTGGCACGGAACGGTTTCGGTCAGACCGACGCAGGAGCAAGGCGACAGAAAGACGATAGAAGAAAAGTGCATCCGAGTACTCCGTCGAAAATATTTTCTCAAGACGCAGCTTTTTTATTGCTTTCCTCGAGCAGAGCGAGACAGCAAGCTTTTGTGGGAAGCTTTTGTCGTTATCCAGGGAGCTCCACAGGACATGTTCGCCGTTCCCACACCGTCGAGCGTCCGTGATCGCTCGAATGGAAAGGGGTTTACGACAAGACATATCGAGCGCTGGTTGATGCAGGCCGCGTTATACAACAAAAATTGATCGTTTTCACCCCTTGCTTTAGTGTAGAAAAGCAATTGGAGGGGACGGGGAAGCATTCGAATTAGTCCCTTGCATTTCGGGGATGCGAGGTCGGTCCCGAGCGGTCGGTGCGGAAGGTGCCAAGAGTGCCCCAGGAGCCGATATTTTCGTGTTTGCACAGGAAGCCCAAGCAAGGCCACACCAAAAGCACTCGCACAGTAAATGGCACAGCGTTGGACGAGGTAGGGCGAACGGAACTAACGAAAAGCGGAAACGACTGACACACAAGCGCAAAACCTGATTATATTTCCTGCACCGGGGTGGCGCAGTGCCGCGCCACTCCAACTCCGCCCGCGTCCCCTAGCTCCCGTGCATAGCAACCACCGTCGAGACGCCGTGAGTTTCGTTCTATATACAACGACTTTCTTTCTGTGTGCATGCCATCGCCGTAGTGCACTTCGGCACCACCCCGTAACATTTCGAGCTTTTTTCTCTTTCGCGCACAAACACCAGGCCGAACAAAAGTTGGCTACCGGGTGCGCCTGCAAGACATGTACACTAGTGCAGCGCACGACGGTCAGGCGAGGATATGCGTCCGTGGGGCAGATTGGGAAAGTGAGAAACGTTAACGAATAAAAATAAAAAAGCAGCGAACTGGTACGTGCCACTAACAACAAGTGCTCCCATCGTCCGCCTGCTACTCGTGCCAGAGCCGGCGAGGAAAGGATGCACACTTTCCGTGACCATCACCACCTTCAACAGCCGCAACCCACATCGTCCCAGCGAAAAGAAACGAAAGGAAGGCGGATAAAAAAGAAAACCCGTCAGCAGGCAGCTCAAAAATATAGGAAATTTTCACTTGTTGCGCGCGTCCAACGTGCGAATGCACTACTACCACCAGTATTACTACTACTACTACTACTACCACTATTAAGTATCTCGGAAAATGAACTGCTTGCTTGTTCGCGTTTTGCCGAGGTGTGTCTGGCAATGAGGTCGCGCACAGAACCGCTTCAAGATATGGTTTACACACAAAAATAAAGCTAAAAAAACGCTAGCTCTTTGTTTCGACATGGCAACAAAAGGCGTCATGGCCAGAGAAATGTATAAACTTCCGCGATAAACTTCCACCAGCAGGTGCAAATGACAAAATTTGTGAATCGATTTTATTTTCTAGCTTTCCTGCACCGTCCTGTAGGAACTCGTTGCTCTCGGAAGAATCAAACTCGTTGCTCTCGGTACGACTTGCGGCAATACATGGGTTTGATGCAGAAAGTAATAAGAAATAAATATACACTTACCGACTATGTGTACCATATTTTTCGTCCACTTGGCCAGCTCACGTCTTATGTAGCGCCGCTCCTGGACACAGCGGGCGTACGAGCAGTCTGCCATCGTATCGGGACGCAGGATGTGCGTTGGAGCTGGAGCTTCTTGCGGAGCACACGGTGAAACGGAGGACACGATTCCACGAAGCCACAGGTGGTCCCGGCTCTGCAATTTGTTGTGTAGGAAAATCTTTGCATTACATTATCCCTTACACATATACACACACACACACTCAAACTCGCGGACACACTCGCTTGGTGGGTGGCAATCACTGATGGTTCGAAGTAGCTCGAGCAATCTCGAACGCAACAACAATTCGCCAGCAGGGTTTGAAAACAAAAATTGCACTTCCCGTGCAACGCCTAAGCCTCCACACCTGTTGCAATGTTCTGGACTATACCGCACTATAAGCGTTGTGTTTCGGTTTTGATGTTTCGTTATCGACGCTTTCCTGTTTTATCTCGCACACACCTTTAAAGGAAGTTCTATCTCACACCCGCAACACGTCGTTTGCACGTTACAGAGATTCCGCACCGAAATTGGAATGCACAAACGCAGCCCAACTCAGAGCTTCTCGTCATCCACTAAACGTACACACACACGTACACAAAACTCACACGTTACACACGGTGTATTGTCTACAACTACTGATGTAGACTGGCGCTAGAGACGGAATAGGTAGTAGCGTGGCCTGAAAGTAGAGCGGCGGGAAAAAGGAAAACAAAAATCATACAACCCAAAACAAGAAAATAAGATAATGGTGATATATTTTAGAAGAAAACCAGAACAACAAGTGGTCGGGATTTCGAAAGCGTAGCTATCCCCCCTCCCGCCAGCCGTTTCACTCTGTCCCATCGCGATAGGATGGCCCAAGGGATGGAAAGAAATGGAGTGACACACCGAAACACATCGGCAAGCGAGATGCAAAGCAAGAAGTCCGGAACACGCCAAATACTTGCCTGATGCGAGCTGCACACTGCTGCAACTATTGCTCGAATACGAACGGAAATGGTACGGTGGGAAAAAATATATACATTTAAAATCCTCGAGAAAGTATTGCACACAGAAAAGACAAACATAAGCGCCCTCGTACCGGAGGATGTAGCCAGAAAAATGAACCGGAAGGTGGAAAATAAACGAAATATACAGCATTAACTTGTGTAGCATGACAAAAAAATCCACTAAAACGAAAAAAACAGCACATATACCCAACTCCTAAGCAACTTGGCCAGGGAATTGGAAGTCCGGAAATGAAAAGAAATCGCTCAAAAAAGAGTGAGCACAAAAAAAAGTGCGGCACAAGAACGAGAGCCACTTCCGCTCATGTACACGCGCGCCAGTCACGAATACACAAGCACGTACACACACACATACGCACGCATACTGTTTGCTGGACGAAAAATGCATCATTGGGATGGGGTGGAAATAACGAAAATAGAAAGCAGCGAAAAAAGCACACTCCGTATACACACCAGCGCACAGCAAATCCTTGGCCACCTTCGCACCGGCACCGCACCCACCACTAAACAGTGCAATAGCTGCAGTTACTTAGCCCGGACGGGGACGACGGTATCTACGGTGTGTCTGTGCACGAGTACATACAAGGAACGAAATAATAATAATAAAAAAACGCTGCGCCTGCTATAATGGAGACAGATACTACTACCACTGCACAACAGTGCATGGCACATGGGAGGAGAAATAAGTTTTTTTTCGTTAGCGGGGCGACAGCAAGACGCCTCCGCGTTCTGGCATTAGTTACTATCACACTTGCATTGCCTTTTTTGCCTCTATTTTTTTTCCTTTCGTTCCTTTTTGCTTCTTTGTCGTTGCCTATTATAACCATTCAGTCGAATTGGTTCGATTTTTGTACAGCGCGGCATTGAAACCGGGGAAACTATAAAGGAAACGATATTTGGATGGTTTGATTGTTTTACTAGCAAATAAGCAAGTATGGCGTTACTCAGTTGTTTCAGTAATGCATGCATACATGTGTATCTACTGTACTTACCTTGTTTTAAATGAATTGTTGTATATCCAAACGATACTGTCAGCTTTGCCGGTCTCGTAGTACAGTCGTCAACTCGTACGACTTAACAACATGCCCGTTTTGGGTTCAATTCCCAAATAGACCGTGCCGCCATACATAGGATTGACTATCCTGCTATGGGGGGAAATCAATTAGTCACTGAAAGCCAAACCGCACAAGTGGTACAGGTAGGCCTTGACCGACAACGGTTGTTGAGCCAAAGAAAAAAAATCTGTCAGCCTAATGTCATGGCAGCGCAATGATGTCTGAAATAAAATGTTTATCTATTAAAATAATAAAAACGTGACAAACATTCACTATTTAATTCAATTGAGCTATATTTGTTTGTAAATTAAAGAAAATACAATCCGAACTCACTGCTAGGACTTCGATTGACCACTACCGATGGAATTTGTGACTGTCAATTGGGATATTTTTTCTATTCAAAGAAATCCAAATTGTTTCTAATACAATAGAACTCGAAGACAGGGTTCTCCATCCTATCGCATGTATTTTATTTGAATTGTCAGCTAACTATCGTCAAAAAACATTCAATGGATGGTTTTGATTATACGCTGTTAAGATGATTAGATTACCTATTCAATGAACTAAGTAACTAATTAATTCAGCAACTAATTGATTATTTTATTGGTATGTTGATTTAAATATTAATAGTTTAAATATTGAATTCCGACGAAATGACAGTTATATAGAATAGTGTGTTTGTAATTTAGTTATAAAAAGGGGTCATTTAACGTAAAGTGCTATTTTGCTATTTGTGTTATTTTGCACTACGCAGAATTTACAGCTAAGCTTTAAGTAAAACAATATGATTTACAGACTCTTTTTTTGTTGTTGTCAGGAGTAAAATGATTGAAATAGAGGGTTTCCCACGATTTATTGGTTGGTTCTCATTAATTTTTGGTTGGTTTCCACGATTTTTTGACCGTTTCTCAGAATTTATTGTTTTTTTTTTTGTATTGATATCCAATTAGACGATACCAATAATGTATGGGAACGAACGAAAAAGCTATGGGATACGATCGTGGGAACGCACCAAAAAATCATGGGAACTGACCAATAAATCGTGGAAAACTCTTTAACATTGATTGTTTTGATTCACTTCCTATTTAATAATATATAATGACATTGAACCATATTTTCAATGTTTCGTGTATTGATAATGTTTATTTATGTATCAGATAAAAAGCCTTATCTCGACACGGCTAAACGGGGGTTATCAATTCACACTACATTTTTTTCCTAATATTTCCCTGACTAGCTAATGTAATAGCAAATTTAACATCTGGACACTTTACTAGCAATAGTTTATCTTCCCAACTTTCTAATGACAACCGAGCGTAGCAACAAGCTGCTATTAAATAATCATACCATGCTTGCTCCAAAACTGTGGCCCAATACGACTGGTGTTGGCCGGTGTTGGTTAAACATTCAACAGGTTTTCAAATAAGCCTCGACCCACATCATCCGTGAGCAAAAAAGCTTCCTTCCAATAACCTTGTACACACACACACACACACGAAAGATTGGCTTTTTGCATGGAGGAAAAACTCGATGCCCTAGCCAACGGGCGGAAGCAAACTTCCGTTGCCTAACTGAAGTGCAGCCACTCGACCCCTCACCATTCCCAGCGGTGTTGGAGCAACAGTTTTCAAAAACGCCACCGGAACAACCATTCGGGTTCCGAGGGGGTAATGCTGCTCATGTTCACCTGTGCACAAGGTGTCAAAGTGGACTGAACAAACGTTGTAAAATCGTACGTCTGGATATTCGAGCATTTATCCAGGCAGATACTGTACACAACTTTGTCGTTTATTTTTATTCTCGCTGCTTGTTTCATATGTTGCCATGCAGTGCTCATTGGGTTGAAAAGTTCGACTATATTTTCAATCCAATTATAAGAATTAGACCATAATTAGCCATAGATGAGTATAACGACTGGAATAGATTTATTTAGGACTAACGTTTCCAACCGAACAGAGCAAATAAAGCGCTTCGGTTAACCCCCAACGCTTCGTCCGTTTTGTCATCAGCATAGGACAGGTGTAATCCGGACTGAAAAGGCCCGTTGTATCTGTTAAAACCAGTGCCTTCAACTCACGTGTTTCGGTGCAATAGAAAGCGAAACTGAGGCGCGGTAGGAGAAGGAGGAGTCCTCACGTTAAAATGCCGAAAATTTACACGTCACCAAACCGCTTCTCCAAACAATTTCCTTCCCTTCCGTTTTCCCCTTTTTGCCCACCACCTTATTCGCCGTAATTCGGTTTTGTTTGGTAGACGAAAAGTTAAACGATTTGAGACCGGTTTTATGGAGTGTTGGTTTGCACGATAAACCCATTCCTCTATCTCTCTCTCTCTCTCTCTCTCTCTCTCTCTCTCTCTCTCTCTCACTCTCTCTCTCTCTCTCTCTCTCTCGTTCACCAATTCCCCACGGTCCAATCTGACTCCCTAGCTGGGGATGAAGCATAGTTAAAGTTCAGCAATGTGCATACCAAAAGCACTGAGAGGAACGCAAAGTACGATACTCTACACCCGACCGCATTGATCCCCCTCACCTCCGCAAGGAGAAAGATTTTCGATCCGTAGACAACACACTCCTCTCGGCAACACACAGGCAGTGCACAGCAGGGACAGCTTTTAAATTCGTATTAATTTTCGGTCTACATTGACCAAATGGTGCCGATGAAGTTGACTTGCATCTCGCGTGCATAACGATTGCTCTAGCCTGGGCTGGGTATGCATTGGGCGCTCCTGTTGCGCACTCTGCTATAAATGCATCCCTGCCAGCACCGGCGAGGTGGCTGGATTGGGAACCATTTTTTGGAATAGCTTCAGTAAGCGCGTATCATTCGTTCGTATGGTTCGTATGGCGTATCGTATCGTATCGTACGGTTGGAACATTCGCTATCCCTTGCAGCTGCAATTCCAATGGCATGCCGGCGTGCAATGTGGTGGATAAATGGTGCTACCTGCTGTACCTAGGTACAGTTGGGTACGCGAATGGATCCCAACTTATGGTTCGTAATGGAACGGAAGGAAAACACGAAAATCGAAAAGGGATTTCCTCTAACCCTGGCACCGAAATGGGGAACCGGCACCTTCCGAAAATGAATGAATTGATGAGAGGTTAGCTAGCATGGACGCTTACACTAACCCATTCTCCGGCGCGGGACTGCGATTGCTGAAGTCCCGGCACCTGTAGGTACGGCAGTACAGCGGGCAACAGATTGCATAATTAGCAATCTAGCATTGGGATGGCGGAGCATCGTCGTTTGCCAGATCGCATAACTCTACATTCTCCCAGTGCAAATGTTGGTACGGGCGGCGTGCATCGCTGCTAGCAAACAGTTTGGTCCGTTTCACGTGGATATCTTTAATTGGTCTCCCTTCCACCGGGTCCAAAATTGGCACGAAACTGAAGCCGGAACGGGAAACAGCCACTAGCAACCGGCTCTCCAACGCAATCGTACGTTGCTAGATTACTTTCGGTACTTCCAGTCTAATCCAATAATCGACCGGCTGTAGGAATAGGTCGCCGCCTGTCAAATAGGTTGCTCGTTCGCTACTGTCAGCTGACGATTGAACGATTGGTTGTTGTGTGTGGGTGAGGTTGTTTTTTTTTTTTTGAATTGCAACTAATAGTACAAGGTGTGGGCGAGGGTTAATAGTTAAGTGATCAATCAAAATTTATTCATACGCGATTCATTTGGCTCGAGGCGTACATTCGCCTGGGAGCACAAGGCAACATTTCGGATTGCAATAAGTG
>AXCO02004935.1:0-20258 GCA_000473525.2 Anopheles melas | reverse complement strand
AAGAAGAAGAAGAATACTTAAATGAGTGAAACATTTCTTAAATTTATATTTTGGAATCGATTGGATGCAAGATTATATTATTGTTGATTGCAGCATTTATTTGTCCATAAGCAATAAATAGTTTGCCATTTGGCATTAATACTCCATACCAGAATCAATCCAAGTAAAATACAAAAGGTCAAATAACAATACATAACAAAGAAAGTAAAATAGTGTTGATAGCTAATCAAATATCACACCAAAAAATGCTATTCATGTTCAAACAAATGAAACCCGTCCAATGTTTTACTGCTCATAACATTTTACCCTTCAACTGAACTATTTACTACTCGCCCGGCCAATCATCAGTGCTAGCAAGCGCCATCTAAAGCAAGCATCCATCATTTACCATCTGAAGAAGTGTCAATATCATACAGTCGATAAAACTTCCCTTGCAGTTCAAAAACAGCAAATAAACTGCAAAAAATGTGGCAATTATCAACGCGATAATCGGAGCCCGTCGTCCAAACGCAGACGGACGGCGTGCAAAACGCCGGGTTGCTTGACGAATGTGGCCAAATAGTCACGACCCACGACACCGAAAGTAGCCGAAACCGGTGTACGTGTAACACACTCCTATCGTGTAACTGTTGTGCAAATGAAATAACACAATTTAATGCAAGCGAAATGGAAAGGATGAAGCCGGCGATAGAAGCAGCAACCCAGACACATCTCCCTCGTCGGTGTGTTTTTCCCGGGGCGGGGTGTGCTTTCGGAGCAGGAGGAGCTGAGGTCAGGAAGCTTGCAAACGTAAACGTCTGGCGTGAGCGAGAAAAATGAGCATCAAACCGATGGGAGGGAGATAAAATTGATAGAGGACCGTGCGAGCGAAAGAGAGACAAACAGCACCAACACAAACGTGTCCATTCGCCCAGACACACAGGTCTCGGTATTATGGGGTCGGTGGTCCGGCCTGTCTATGGCACTGTCTGGCGGAAGGATGCGGACTGGCGCTCCTGGGAGACACGGAGTCGCACGGGGCGCAATGTAATGGAATGAATAAACGGAAGGAAGATGTTTATCCAACCACGTTCGTTTCGCTACCTCCGCTTTGTACGTAGCGTTGGCTCTCCCAAACCCGAGCCGATACTCTCTTCCCCGGTTCATGAATGTGCTGGAATCATTCCCTAAAAATACGTCATCCTACTTCCAATTTAAACGTTCCACCCAAACACGCTTACACACACACACACACATACACATGGCAGCATTTTGGTGGTTCAGCTTCGACACCCTTGCGGAAAGTGTCAATGTTGCTCACAGTTTGCCAAAAGTTTTGTCTCCCAGCTCTCGTAGGAGCAGACAAGCGTACCGGGGGAGCTCATTTAAAAAGTTCCCTTTTGGGAGGTTGCTTCGCTTTCGTTTCGCACCGTGCGTCAGGGCGGCCACCTTCCACTCCGGTCCCGGGACGACTGTAATGCAATACACACATACTGTCTCTGGCAAAAAACATTTCGATTGCTTCCAGCGTCGTCTGGACACTCTTATCTTTCGTGGTTTCGGTGGTGTCGAGGCGCCCGCCGTAGGTCATTAGTGTGTTGGTGGAGCCAAAGCACGCCGGTCAGCCCCAACCAACCCCCAAACCCATCCCACACACTAATACGTGCGTTTTTACTGCTTCGCTTCCTTTCATCCACTTGCCGTTTTGCCATTCCGTTCTCGGCCCATGGTTCGGAGGCGAAAATAACTGACCTAACGTAACACTTTTTTTCTTCGTCCCCAAATTGAGGCGGCCCCGATTGTCCTCCACACTTTGCCGCTTTGTGCTGGGCGTTACCGCGACGCACCAGCGTCCGTTGCCACACTTGCGTACGCGAATCCATCCGGCCCGTGAGGGGGGGTTGCTTTATTTGGTCAGATGGAGGCGCAGTTTTTTTTTGTTACTCTCGCCTTGCTTCGGCTACTTCGCGACAAGGAGGACACTGTCTGCTCTCGAGCGTTCGATTGTCTCCCAGCTGAGTCGAGGCCCACCTCCGGTAACTGGCGAAATGTGTCGCTATATTGAAAGTGAATGACAAACGCGGCGGCGGTGATGATGACGATGATGATGAAGCGATTCCACTGTCCCTTGCCGCGCCGCACCGTTTTCGCAAACAACGGACGTTGCATGGAAAGCGGAATCCGCGGGCGAAGGGAACTTGCATGGCTAAACAAACCCAAATGAGGTCAGCGTCAGATGCGCACTGCTGCTGGTGGTGGTGGTGACGCGTCCTGGCAGAAAGCAAAAGTGGTTTTGGGGCGGTGTTTGCCGGTGAGAGGGTGACGTCGGTATCGACGGTAAGGGAAGTGTCACCTTCAGCGCAATAAAAAAAAAGTATGATCGATTGAAAGCCGCGGGGAACAGAGGGCGAGCGTTGTTGCGTTGCTGCAGTTCCCCATGGCTTGCCGTGTTGCTTTTACTAACCGGAAGTCACATGCAAACGCAACCATGAGAGACGAGACGAGTCGTTCCGGGATGGCAGTGGGATGGCCTACGTGCACGGAACCCGATGCACGTCATCCCGTTGAATGAGGTCAGTGCAACGAAAAAGCTATTCGAAGTTTATCTTTTGTTGCAGGGGGGAAAAGGTGATTGTAATTAAAAACATTCTATTTAAAAAGTCATATATTGGCAAACTCATTATTGACTTACGGCAGCTTTTGACTGACTCAACGAATTGTTGCTTCAAATAAGAAGATAAAAAAGTGTAGTAAATGGCTCGAGTTCTGTGGAAGAAGTTAGTTTTAGGTATTTACAGTTGGCAGAGGAAACAGATGCTTCAATGTGTGTTTTGAAAACAACGTGAGCATCAGATCTAACAACAAAAGGTATTTCATGCTGCTGTGGTTTCCCGCAACTGGAAGCTGTTTCAGGAATCAATAATTGAAGCAAATCTTCACCAGGTAACTCTGCCAACTTGTTATTTCTACTGAATCACAATTCTTCACGTATTTTTAATTTCATGTATTTATAATTTTAATGATAATAATGGCTTGTTTCATGAACTTTTACAAAAGCTCAACAAAACTATAAATCATTTTTTTTATGTTTTGTATGTTTCGTGCTCTTTTTAAATTCTATGGATCAAATTGCTTCAGTGTCATTTCATTCACTTTGCCTAGGTAGCTTATCCTAGGCGTGTTCGGACAATGATTTGTGTTGTTATAATGTAAAACAAAATTAAGTATAGTTTGTCAAGTGGTGTTTAATTTGCTAGGTATTTTAATGTACAGGGTTTTCCAGGAGTTCTCATAGCTGTGGGACACTTTATTGACTCCTTCTTACGTGAAGTGAACTTATTGTAATGCGAATTGGACTCTATAGCACGCTTGTTGGACAAATCCAGAAGGAATTTATAAGTGTGCCATAGAGTTCAATTTTCATCATATGAAGTTCACTAAGCCGGTCTCGTAGTACAGTCGTCATCTCGTACGACTTAACAACATGCCCGTCATGGGTTCGATCCCCAAATAGACCGTGCCGCCATACGTAGGATTGACTATCCTGCTATGGGGGGAAATCAGTTAGTCACTGAAAGCCAAAGCCCACTAGTGGTACAGGCAGGCCTTGACCGACAACGGTTGTTGAGCCAAAGAAGAAGAAGAAGAAGTTCACTTCCCATAAGACAGAGTCAAGAAAATGTCCCACAACTATGAGAACCCCTGAAAAACCTTGCATCTTCTAGCCTTTCATTAATTAAGACTGTTGTTATTATCATTCATCTCAAAAAGTCATCAAACAGTAGAATTTTTTTGATAACATAAATAAAAATGATAACGTAAATAAAACTTTCATAGTGCTTGAAGATTAGAGTTAACTTAAATACTAGACAAGACAAGACAAGACAAGACAAGACACATCAACTCAAAAGTGTAGCACAAAAGCATACAACATAACAAACTCCACCTATTGCGAAAGGTAATGGTCCTCTCTCTCTCTCTCACACACACACACACACACACACACACACACACACACACACACACACATACACAAAAAACCGTTCCCATTCACCTGACCTCGAAGTGTTGAGCCGGAAAGTCCGCTTTGATGCAACGGAATCCAAGCGCAGCTCCGTTCGCTGAATCGTGATACGCGCACAATCCAAGGCCATGGTTGTTAACCTCTGCGCCAGTTGCGCCGCGCTCGGGAATCGCAAGGCAACCCGCGTACCGCGACAGGGTGGCAAGCAACGCGAATTATGGCCGTACAGGGGAACCGGCCCCTGGTTCTTGCAGATGCACTTTTTGATCACAATTCTCTGCGCACCATCTGTATGTGTGTGCGTGTATGTGTATGTGGTTTGTAGTCTTGCCTACAGACCGGCCATCGTAATCCGAAGCCGCCGAAAAAGGGGGACCCGCTGGCAAATGGGGGGGCAGAAAAATGGGAGGGAAAGGAAGCCAAGGGCCAAATTGTTTACAAAATATGACACTCAACATCGCCGCTGCGACACGACATGATCCACCTTGGTCTGGCTTGACGGCGGCGGTAACATTATTCTTCCTCCCTGCCGGCCGTGACTAACGATGGGCAGCCATTTTTTAATCGCTGCCCGAACGGTCTTGCGCGCGCGCATACCTTCATGTTCACTGATCGCGCTGGAACGAACGTCGCAACGATGCAGCAGGGAGCCCGGGAAGGACAACCGGGGCAGGGATGCTGGCAGAAAACGATTTGTTGATGCAATTGTTGATGTTAAGGGGTTGTGTTTATTTGCTGTGGCATCTGTACACCTCTATCTGTCACCATCTTGCGGTCACCAATGTAACCGATGTCACCGATCGCGGTCAATGAAAGCAAAGCGGCCGAGGGTGATAAAGCGTGAAGCGGAAGGAAGGGAGGATAAACAACAGCCATCCAAAAAAAACAGAGCACAGACACACACACACACCCATACAAACTCGATTGTAGTGTAACCTTTACAAATTTTGAGCAAGGCCAACGCAATCGCTTCGATGAGCGGTTTTTTGGGGTAGGTCAGGCGTATAAAAGCGAAAGGCGTGCAATAATGCAACCGGAAAATACATAAGAAGAGCGTACATCAACACCAAACAGCGTTGCTAGAGCGTGTAAATGTTTGAAGCGACCGAAGATAAGAAGCTGATGATAAGATAAGAGTGAGCAAGCGAAAAGGGGATGAACGTGTGTCAGAGTTAATTTGCTTGCTTTTAAAGGGTTTCGTTGGTTAGTGGTTGAATTGGAAAAGCGACACTTTCATTAAGCAATTGGTTTAAATTGTACACCTTAACCATTGACACCTTAACTGACAAAACTTTTAAATTGGTTTAATAATGATAATTCGATCTGAATCTTAATCTGAAACTCCATTACTGCTTAGTGTTTATCTTATCATGCTACATTTGATACTATTAGTAGGTTATGTTATGTTTATCAAGCTAACATAAAACCTTCACTGGGTCGTGTTCCGTTCGTTCGGTGCATCACGTAGCATTCCGATGAAGCGATAAGTGACCTCCTCCTCCTGTCAAACCTAGGCCACACCAGCTATCACCACCACATCGCACAATGTTATCGGATGACCGTTTGGTTTTGATTCGGTGCACTTCACCAGCACCCCAGTGTCCGAGCCTTGACTTTGAAGGCTTAATCAACCAGGACGGCACGAAAGAAAAAAAAAACGCGACCGTAGTACCTAAATAACAGACCCGTCAAGCGGCCACTTCACCTCCTATCGCTTACCGGTGGTAAACACCAGATAACAATTATCGCAGAATCGCTCAAAGCCTCCGTGCGCCCTCGCCTTCCCGGCATTCCTTCATTTGGAGTGCATTTGGTGGCTGCCGAAGTTTGTCGTAGATCAGTACCCGCTGTTGCGTGATTGGTCAAGTGGGGTGCATTACGACAAAATAAAAACAACGTTAAAAAGAAACACGAAACACTTGATAAGGCGTCGAAAACACTAAGTGACTGACCGAAAATTGGGTCAGACGAAAGGAAAAGCGCAAAATAGACCGTTTCGTTGAGCGTTCTTCAGATAAGAGGTTTTATGACCTATTCAAAAATTCAATACATTTTAAGAAGCTTCATTTTAATAGGAAAATAATGTGGAATTTTAATTGACCTTTTTTGAAATTGTGCGTTTGTGGAAAACGGCCTAGAGGTCAAATTGTCTACAAGCTAAAAAAAAACAGTAATAAAATAAAAATAGCGCCTGCCTGCACTCATCTAATCGATTAAACGAGCGAGTCCGAGGTCCATCAAGGGCCCTCGCAACACAACCGTCTGCAGTGGATAATGATTTTATTTCATAAATTACTGCCACCAGCTTTCATTACGAGCAATCAAAAGGCTGTAAAATTTCGCTAGAACTAGCTAGAAGAGCAGAGCTCTGCCGGGCGTGTCGAGGGACGTGCGACTGCCCGCTATTGCTCTGCTCCTTCCAGTTCCTTATTGACGAACGCAATTGGCGCAGCACTGCATTTAGCTGTTTAGATGATGCACCACACCACATGACCGTGCGGTGGCCTAATGCGCGAATCGGGGCCAGTGAGTGCAATTTTTGAAACGCCTCCACCGACACCATTCCACGCACACGGAAGCGTCCCGATTGTAGCGGGGTTTGTTTTTGAGCGCAAAAGCGCGCATCAAGCGTACCCTTGTGCTGATCTCGTGTTTGTCCCGTGTAGTAAGAGACGAGCGAAAGGGACGTACCAGTCACTACGAAGGGAGGACAAGTGCTAACGATACTGCGATGATTGAAGTAAATGAAGTTGCCTTGTGTTTAGCTATTAGCTTTTGAACGTTGGATATTTTATCAAGTCCTGCTGTGTTGTAGATTGGCTAGGCTGAAAAAACGAAATATTTTTTTTAAATGACTCTGTGTAAATTTGTTCCGTTATACTTCAACATAGTTTCTCATTTAATTTACTTCGTTATTTAATGCCAGTTTTATATAGTTTTTTTTAAAGTTATTACTCAACAGTATAAGGTTTACATTATTATCAAACACTTCTTGTTTCGATTTACAATTTCTTTATGTAAGATTTGGTATTTCTTATCTTGTTCATTAAAATTCACCGGATTGCCTTAAGTGGGATAACAATATAATGTATGTCTGACTTGTATTCGAAACAAAGTATTCTAATCTGCTAGAAATCTAATACCTAAATAAGTAACTTACTTACGCACTTACTCATCCAAAACTACAAATGCTTTGAGGTCCTCTATCTGAAGCCGTTTACTATTTCGTTCGTTCATCTTGAAGTCCATATTCGGGACAACCTCTCTGGAGTTTTCAAAGGTTCTCATTACTTAGAGACACTTTTGGGAAGTGAAATTTATGAAACGGTGAACTTGGCAAAAGCGACTAACATGAAATCATGAGACAAATATTAGTATTGAAACTACAAAAGATACTATGAAGTCGATACAGGCCATCTTCGGTTTGTTTGTTAAGGTGAACATCTTCTTACGTTCAGCTTCCATGTTGTTGTTGGTACTGATCTTTGACCTGAGATCAGTGAAGTGTAAAAATACTTATTCCTTTCCGTTCTTCACTCCTACGTACGTCTAGATTTGTTTGTGGTAAGTGGTTATAAGCACACTGACTAGCCTGATCAGTTTGGCTGGAATTTTTAAAAGAGCTCATAGTGGCTTTCAGTTTCAAATATTGATGTTACGAATTTGAACATAAAATGAAATCTGTTATGAATTTAATTGAATCGTTCGTGAAATAAGATGAAAAATAATGTTTTTTATTTAATCAAAATTTTCATTGCTGAACCTTTCCGTTCCGTGTATCGAAAAAAACTTCCATTTTCAATTCGATTTATGCTTTTTAATCTGTTGTTGGTTTCATTAATGTATTAATCTCTTTTTAATTTTACCTTCATTCTTTTCTTTCTAAAAAAATACGAAAATGCTCATTACGGGATAATATAAGCAATAAGTTACCTGAAAACGATACATCATACTCTTATTCACAATATACCACTCAACCATGAAGGGCCTTGAGATAAGTCGATCGCATGCTTCGTCCAGTCGCAAATTAATCCAGCTGGATTTATTCATCCATTCAACCGTTCAGCAGCGTTGACGTAGGTCAGTGAGCCGCAAAACGGAAGAGTTCAGGAGCCTTTGAACATAGCAGACAGGACATATTTAGAGTGAATAATACCTCTTACGATCGTCCCAAAGGAAGCGAAAGTAGCCGAACCACCGTCTCGAGGAAGACACATCTCAGCGGGATGTACCAGCGAGCGGACTATTCACAGACAGTCGAGACAGACGGTTGGGCGCGACTGACAAAAAAGGAAAGACCGTGCCGTAACGTCTCCACCGTCGCATGTTGGATGCATTGGGGAAGCGTAATGTAAATAAATATTTATTCAATAAAACACGCAAAGCATCCGTCGATATACCACGACGCTTCATCTTCGACGGCTCGCGTGAGTGTCCGGTAGCGGGATCGGTGTCAATGGCACGAAGGACGAAGGTAACACAGAGCGCACTAAATCCAACCTGGTCCACGAATGCGTACGTGTGTGAGTGTGGGTATGTGTGCTTTTTCTCTCCACAAAGTATTTGTACAAACCACCTACGCGGTCTGCCGGCAGCTACACGCGGTTACCGTAGAATTGTGAGGCTGTAAGCTTTAATGGTCGTCTGAGTGGCGAAAGGAAGACTTGCAAGGTACGGGACGGATTGGTCCGTTTGTCACGTTCGCCGTGTGTTTTGGTCGCCAAAGACGCGGGCGGACAGTGATGCATGAACCGGAGAGAAAAGGCATCAACAGGGAAGGCGCCCGATCGCGTCTTTAGGACGGTCCCGTATGCAAATTGTCCCGCTAACATCGTTAACCCACGCCGATAGGGCGACACTCGGTGCAAGTGTATTTGAAAAACTGAACGAATTGATTAGACCGCAAACTGTGGTGCTAAACCACAGTCGTGACGACATTTCAACATTGACTTTATTATCGAACAGGCTGCGGCCACCAGGATGGTGCAAGCGGTTAGAACATTAAAAAGATGATGTAACATTATGATTAATGATTTATCTACTGTATAAATTCAATATAATTTATATATTGAATATTAGCTTGGAATTTGGCATCATGTAATTTTCCATATCCCCACAAATGGTTTGGGCCGAAACTCAGTTAAAACCAATCTTCGGATCGTGTATGTCCCTTTAACCACAAAACCAATCAAAGACCATTATCAATATGTGAACAGAACGGATTGGGGTGGCTAAAATCAATAACCCCCACGCGTTACTCAAGCAGCTCGGACGAAATGTTTAAGGTTTACCGACACACAGCCCGATAGCCTGTGTATTCATTTGTGGGTCATTGCGGTGTGTGTAATTGGGATGTAATATCGCAAAAGACAAATAAATCCGAACACATGGTTTCGATTGCTCAAACATTCCCTGTATTGTGTGGATGTGTCTGTCCTGCCGGAGGGCAAAGTTATTGTAACTTTTTCAAAGGATATTAAGTTTCGCAGAGGCTGTACCATTTCGATAGTGTTTTGAAATGGAATACAACATTAATATTGTCATTATTTTTATCAAAATTATCATAATTATCATTAATATTAATAATAGTTTAATAGTTATTATTAAAATTATTATTAAAATTATTATTATTATTGTTTTTATTAGTATTATTATTATGACTTTTATTATTATAACTATAAATATTATTTTTATTATGATTATTATTGTTCTAAATGACGTTTTACGTTCGTAGGCTAAAATGTCAGCCTTTCAGGTGTTTGCATTGTATAGCAGTTTTCGAGCAGCTATTTAAGTGGGTATAATATACAGGTGGGCTTATCCAAAGGTGTTTGAATTTAGAAGGCTTATTTATATCGTTTCTGTTGCAGAATGAAAATTTTAAGAGTGTTTTGTGTATTCGTCAAGCCTCCAGAAAGCCTGTTTGAACAAAAATTTTCATCCATCCTGTCAATAAGTGATATTCAAATTTGGTTATAAAACACATGCTATGAGACCACCGGGACTACATAAACTTTGATTCTGGATTCCATCATCTGATCTCTTTAATGCACCTTGGGATAAATGTAAACACCACCTTGTTTTGCCATGTTTTGAGCAGGTGTTCGAATCTAATTCTAGCTTTGAGGCTAGAATAATCTAGACTGAAAATTGCAAGCTAGTTTTATGTGTGGTTTTGTACGGAGTGTTTACATGATTTCAGCCTCCAACTTTCGAACTCCATACAAAAAACTAACTAGAGTTGTGAAGGGCCCCATTATTATTTATTTATTATTATTAATTTCGGACCTATGACTAATTGAACATCAAATTCTTATATCTCTAACTCTTAAAACTAGTCTTACGTAGCCTGTTTCGTCCATGCTAATCATATTTTATTTTACATACTTTTAAACATTTGCCTTACATACATACAATACATTTTAATACAAATCCGTAACATGTTGCAATGACATGCAAATGCAAGCATCGAAATAGTTAGAAGGATGTACCTATCTTCCACTTACTGCTCGATTATAATGCACCAGTAACCATGACATGTGACCATTCGCGACCATCGCAATCCATGTGCCAATGTGCCAAGTGCATCAAAATCGATTAGATTGCACAATTTTCCTACCAATGCCACTGCTCTTACCCTCCGGTCGTAAATATCAATAACCAACCATCAGCAACAGCAGCATCATCAGCAGCAGCAGCATCACTCCGCGATCATCAATTAACGTATTCTCTCGAAACGTGATCTGCAAAGACTCTGGACTGGGTCTGGGTGGAAGTGTAAAGGGCGGTAAAGCAAAGAGACTGAATCTAGGCGCGCAAATCCGGTGCTTATCGCACCATTCCACGGACCGGTTGAGCGAGTTGAACGTGAGAGGGTGATCCATCTCGATCGCCAACTCGGAACGGTGACTCGATTCGGGCACGATCAATGAACTCGGAACGGTAAGGTTGGCGCTGGAAATGTGTATCCCTCCCTCGGTATCCCGGTACCAGAGCGACCAAATGAATAATGCATCGGGCAGGTAAGAGCAATATCCCGCCACGGATGCGCGGACTCTATCACTTTGTCTCTAGGTCTGCCGATCTGATCAGGCCGGAAGGAAGGAGCAACGGGATTGTTTGAAAATGTTTGCAGCTTCGATTTCAGTCACGCTTCTTTGTTGGGGGAATAAATTATCAAATCATGCCACATGTGTTACTGTGAAGCAGTTAAAAATAGCGTCGTAAAAATTGGGCACAGTTAACTGATCTAGGTCAAGATGAGTGCGACAGATGCGAGTAAATGGGGGAAAAAGGCAATACGCTATAAAAAAAATGTTCGGAAATATCATATTATACTATTCACTTCATATTACTAGATTTCTTCCATATTCTTATCAGGTGCTACAATTGTTTGGCAAACTTGGCTTCCTCAATCAACGTTTAAATTTTTTTTGTTGTGCAATCATGCTTGAGTCAATCCTTGCTATTTTCGATGTTTTACATATTTCTTTATAAAAAGAAAAAAATCTATTTGAATATTCCAATTTTATTATTTTGATTTTGACCATCTCGTAGAGAATTTTTTCCCCACAGACATTTTTTTATTTCATTTATGATTTAACTCTAGCTGTTATTAAACTATAAATAAAAATTCTAATTGTCTACCATAGCAATGGTATGGGTGTACACTGCTATAATATGAAATTGTTTAAAATCATTAAAAAAGATTAATTACTTTATAAGTGAAATTTTGTTTATTAAAACATTGAAATGTAATAAATAATGATATTTCTCCATAGTGACCATAATATCCAAAACACGCGAAGCAAAAATCCAGACTGCTAAAAAAAATCATAACATCACCTTCCATTTACTATCTTGGGCAAAACCATCGGACGATGCAAAAGGATGCAAGTCATCCCACCGCACTCTTCCCTGACCTCCTTTCTGACGTTCAAGTTTCAATGAACCGCGTCTAGTTGCAGCTGAAGTGCAATGAAAAGATTGAACACCCATGACAGCACAGTAAAGCAAATACCTTTCGATTAACGTTCGAAATGGAAAGCATTCACCTAAACTGATATCAGCACTCGTCCGTCATATTCGATTAACAAACACACACACACACATCAGCTGAGACCCCCGGCAGTGGGATGGAAAATCAAGTCGGCAAGGTAGGAAAGTAATTTGTCGAGCTTGACACTGACGGAGACATCCTGATTGGCCTGCACGATTAAAACAAGCTGAACCTCGCCGCGTCTTATCTACACGCTCTAATCTTATCAGCGTGCTGCCGTAAGTGTCTGCCACCCCGAGGTGGTGCATCAAGCTGCAGTTACACTTCAAAAACGCGCTGCATTCAGCTATCTGCTCTCCCGTGCTCCAACGTCGCGCTTCCACGCAGCTGATATACTGCATTTTGTTATTTTTGCCCCACTCCAATTGTGGTTTGTTTTGGTTATAGCTTTTTGACGTCACAGCACCACAAATGCGGAATGAGGTCAAGGAGATAAGGAAACGATGGGATGGGCAAACGTTTCTACTGATCAAAAACAGCTAAAAAATGATGCTAATAAAAAACATTCGACATGACTACGGTGAGGCCAATGGTGGGACCAGGGATGAAAAAAATGACATCAAAAATGTGACTACCTACACTTGAAAGTCATGGTTCCGTAAGCGAATTATTCAATTTGTGCCGTGTGTTGTTTTTTGTGCCTGACCATCTACCTTTCCCATTACAAATGACTATCCAATTAGCCACGAGCAAAAGCAGCACAAGCTACAAACGAATTTTGAGGTTGGGAGATACACGATGGAAAAATTCACAGCTGGATGCATTTTGATGCTGCTGGATTTATTTAAATATTACTAATATACTGTTTGCTTTTTTGATCTATTGATTGATAGATAAAACCTTTGTAAGAATAGCAGAACTATTGGATAGTAGATATAGTAGATAAAAAATGTATGTTTGGAATACTTGCGATATTCTTCAAAACCAACTTCAATTATAAGGTACCAAGAGCTGAATCCACTTTCACACAATATCTATACTTTTTTTCTGACATCATTAGCAAACGCAATAATATTCTTTTGCATTCTGCACGCCAACTGCAGTCGACCCACTAATTGTGCTAACGTTATCAAGCATCCATTCCATTTTGCCGTACAATTATCACCGTGCGAGACCGAAGCGCATCATCGCCACATTGTAAGTCTAACGTAAAGCGATTCTAAATTCCATCCGAGACGAGCGGAACCGGGCTCGAGGGCAAGCTGCACGAAAAGTGCAGCGCAGTTATCAAAATTTACACCTCTCCAGGCACACCATTAACGCCATGCTGACGGAGGGGACAGAGCGTGAGAGCGTTGATGGTGGCTTTTGGAAACGACGTGCTGACCTCATTTCGGAGCGCTGCATTTTGGCATAACAACGCAAAGAGTCGTGGAAGACGCTCGACTGAAACCTGCTAAATGAAGGCAACAAGAAAAAAAAGAAGCCAAAATTAAGGTACACAAAAACAAACCTTCCAAAGCGGGCGAGCGCTGGGGGGAAAAATACCCCCAATCGCATACTCAGAATCGTGGAACGAATGTACACAGTTGTGTAAAGTGCAATTGCATCGGCGGCGGTATTCCGTATCTAATCGTGTTGGCCTACTTTTGTTCCAGGATTCTGTTGTTTGTTGTTGCTTCGTTTGTTCTACACGTAGTAACGTTTTTATTCGCTATCTGGTTTTGCAGCAATGAGCAGCTTTGAAAAAATATAATTTATGTGTATATGATTCAATGGCAAAATCATTTTCAAATCATACTTCATACATTTTTTATAAGCTTTATTTCAAATGGGCGGATTTTAATATTTCGTGGGAACGATTCAAAACAAAACAACCAGAAAACCGAGAGGAAGCCCTTTAGTTATCGTCTGTTCTTATAGTAATTACTGGCTCGGAAAACCTAGTTGTTTAATAAAAACTTAATTAATATACCATTTCTGCTTTGTTTATTGGGATATTTGAGAAAACATAGTAAAGAAACATAGTGTAGCATCTGAAACAGATGCAATTCTTTAAACCTATTCTCATGCCACCATGAGGTGTGCGCTAAGATTCGTTAAAAATAATCCAGCCGTTTCGGAGGTTGCTGGCAACAAACACCGTGACACAAGATTTATTTATATATATAGAGATAGAGATATAAAGAAGATAGAGAGGATACAGAAGATAAATTGAGATTTTTTATTAGTGCCATGTGATGAAGTTTCAATTATCTTTAGAAATGTTTAATTTATCATTACTGCTTTCTAATGATCAAAGCTTCGAACATAATGCGCACAATCGTTACACAGAAATACATCCGCAAAGAAAACTTATTTGTTTGTAAAATTAGAATCATTTCTAATTGATCACAGTCGTCCAGAACCATTCCAGATATCAATTCCAATATTGCAGATTCCTTACACTTTCTTGTTTTTATGATGTATGATTAACAAAGGTGAATGAAGGAGGAAAAGCTTCACCTGCTTGACAGTGCCTTGTTTTCATTGCAATGCTTTCGTATGTGAACCCGTTGGTACGTAGGCGGCGCTCGATTCCGTTGGGAAATTGAAGGGAGAGAAAGTTAAAAGGCTATCCGTACACTTCCGCCGGTAGCGACCGAAGCCGAAGTGAAGGAGTGATTGTGACACAATAATTTGAAATTGTTTTGCTAGAAAATTGCAAATCCATCGCTGCGGGACACTGATGCACTGTTTTGTCAGTCTCGTTTGCCAGTCCGGCCGGGGAGGGAAGCGTGCGTTGGCAGGTGCATGTGCAACTGTGCAAACCCTGACGGCCATTCCATTGAGCTCACCTTTTCATTCGCTGTGCCAACCGGAGATCCTCCCGCAATCCTGCCCGGGAATACCCCCACTACCGATAATGTCCACAGACAGTGCCTATGATGACCGAGTGCTGGTTGAAGTCGAATGCAAAAAGGATACTTTTACCTTTCCGTCGCTTTTCCATCCTCATCATCATCATGATCATTCACTTTCCCAGATCCCCGGCACTGTGTGCCCATCCGGGTCGATGATGTCCAGCTATCGGATTGAAAGTTCGGACGCTCTTGCTTCCGTTTGTTGTGCTTTCAAAAAGATGAAATACTCCTGAAGCGATTTGCTCAATCGACACACACACACACACACATATATACAGCCAGTCAGTCGTTTCCATTCGATATCTGTTCGTACTCGGTCCGGTTTGGAGAAGTAGTTTGGAAAAGTGTTGTCACTTGCGATGTGCCACAGTCCTGGACCACCAGGACACTCAAACAATGGGAGACAATCGAGCGACGTATGGCAACGACTGCCCGGCCTGACACTGCAACTACCTACCCGGTCCGGCCCAGACCAGATCGCAATTTCCTTCAAACGTACGACGTGCTAGGGAAAATATTGAAATTTGTCTTCTTTCTTTTTTGTCGTTGCCTACTCGCTCTCCAATAACCATGCAGTGCATTGGGTGGGATCGGGCTTTTATCCGAATCTTGCGAGCAGTGGTCGGTAGTGTACCTTTTGCGAAGCAGTTTTCAAAACACCCGGCAGGCGATTGAGCACTTTGGTGCTGGATGCAAAGTCAACAGCAGGGAGACGGAAGTGCACTGTTTCTGCTGGTTCAGTGGCTGCAACGTATTTCACTTGCAAAAGTTTTACTCTGCTGTGGATCCATTGTCGTTGACGTTAATTCCCTGATCGATGAAGGAACGAAGGGTGTTTCTCATTTGAAATTGAGTTTTATATTATAAAAATGATTCGAGCGCTATTCACAGTTAAAATATTAAGGCAATTATTTTATTGGTTGCTCATGAGCGCTTTTCCAACTATAGTTTTCTTCATTAGATTAAATGTCCTGATATTTGAAGAAGAAATCAATACGCGTAACGGTTAAATTTTGATTTATTTTCATAAATATTTGTTCACAACAATTTATTCGTAGCCCGTTAAACTTCCGTCTAAAGTTCATACCGTGAGAGTATCATAACTCTAATTTTTCTTTATCATAGTTTTTTATGTTTGTTTCAACAGATAATTTATGCCAAACATTATTATAAACGGAGTGTTTCCTAATTTATCATTCATTTTAACATCTGATTGAACAGTATAACTGAGAAGAGTCTTTTAATCGGGTTTGTTCATCAAAGGCAATGAAATATAAACGAATGTGGTTCAACAATTAAAATAAACTAATCCTTCCAAACAGTACCTTGGCCGGTCTCGTGGTACAGTCAATAACACGAGCAACTTTACAAACAGTAGGCCCGTCATGGGATCAAGCCCTGAATGGACCGTTCATGGACTGACCATGCTGATATGGGTAATCAATGAGTCACTGAAAGCCGAGCCCACTAGTGGTTTAGGTAGCCCTTGACCGACAACGGTTGTTGTGCCAAAGAATAAGAAGAATATTGTTTCCAAAAGCAATGGAAGAATTCCCCCTACGCTTCTTCATTAGATTGCATTAAAGCACCTTGATATAACTTTGCTTACATTAAGTTTTTAAATATTAATCGAAATATCTAAAGGAGCTCATTTTTATTGAATAGAGAGGTGATCTTTACATTTTACATACAACTTTTCCATCTCATTCTTAAATACTATAACTAACTAATGAGTTTTTATTCTTAACATTATTCAACTTTATACCGTGTATCGCCTCAACTGTGTGCAAAACGCGCTCCAGTTTGGCAGTATTTTGTTTTGCCAACATTCAGCGTTTTAACAGCTCATCTACAAGCAACGATTAATTCCCCCCTTTTTTTCATTCAAAACACAACTCATCAACAATCCGGCTTGCCTCCTCAACGGCAAGCTTTCTCATGTTTCCGGTCGCCACTGGAGCCTGCGACCGGGAACGGGACGGGCATGGCAAACACAACCGATTGAGCGTAAGATAGGGAGATGACTAATAATGCAGAACCATAATTTTATTACAGTTCATTGGCACCATCCTTGGCCGCCGGTATGTGGCATATCTTGTGCAGAATCCGCCCCATCTGCATTCGGGTTCGGGTTTGCATGTTAAAGAAGGCGGATCTGACAACTAACTGCCCTGGTGGCGGTGAGGTCGTGAATGGAAACCATCCAGTCCGGATCGAGGAGGAGGTAGAAAGGGCTAGTGTACAAGAAGTGCTCGCGTTTTGTGTTTATATTTCCCAATGTCAATGTGATTGATGAATAATTTCTGCGCCCAGTTTTTTTTTTTGCACCGAGACCATGCTGCAGTTTACAGCACAGTTCACACACACACACACACAGCGTCGAGTGCATCATCTCGTGAGGTCGTGCCTGGTCCTGTCGTCGCACCGTCAGGTTGTTGTTCTTTTTTCCGGCCCCTCCCCCCCACAAGCCAGCCACCCCTTTGCATCACCGGATCGCAGCTTGCAAGTCACTGACAGCGTTCTGGGCCGACTCTGCAACAGAATTGGAGTTACTTCGCGCGTCAACGATCGTTCATCGCAGGCCAACGGGGTGGCGAATGTACATCCAATCAGCCGGTCGACACACGGTCGTGGTGTGCGCGGGTTCGTGAGTCTCGGCCGCCGCCATCGAGTCGGTCATAAAAATATCCAGAATATCCGTCGTTTGCCTTTTGTGGTAAAGGCCGGTGTGCGGGTAAGCTGCCGATCCGATTAGCGATTGGACGAGCAGGGCCCGGAGAGTACAAAAATCTATATTTAATGGTACGGCATGTCTGAGTGAGCTGTTCTGTGCTGCTTACTGGCGAATATTTGCATGCATGATATAGCTTATCTAATGAAATGTAGACTCAAAATAGCAACATGCTTATGTAAAAAAAATCCACAACAAAAGATATACAATACTTTGTCACTGGATTAAAATGAACATGGAATGTTCACTTTGGTTTCAAAATGCTATTTGACAAACTGTAGAAATCAATTTTAACTAAGAAACAAACTCAACGTTGAGGATGATTTGCCTGTGTCTTGCATTCTTCTCACGCCTTCACCCTTTTTCGTCTTATTTTCCATTTCGAACATCTCACTTCTGCTCGGCAAATTGAATGATCATCATGACAACCGGCGGGCAGAATTTTCCCCTTGTACGGTACCAAACACACAGTTCGTGTGATCATAAAAAGATATATTTAACCCCTTCCTTGGGATCATCGTTTGCTTCCCCTGCGCACCCGTTCTTTCACCCCAAAACAAACCGTAAGAAAAACGTGAGCTGGTGACAGGCATATTTCTTACACGCACGCATGCAAGTACAGCGAAGCGCGGAATAATTCCAACCGACATCGGAACACTTTTGCCGTTGCCCCCTTCAGGAAGCTGTGGCCGTTGCCGGCCGGCCACGGCGACGACGTTTGGAATGTTCCACACGAAACGCTTCCCAGCACCAGCGGTAGGTTAGGCCCGCTGCAGAACGAGCGAGAATGACAAAGCTGCCATCGTCGGGTTTGGTTTCATCGGCAGTCAGCGGCGGTAATTTGTGACACTTTTGCGGCCCAGAGCAAGAAATTTCCCTTTTGCAAAAACCATCCGGCCGCGCGTATCGCTGCAGCGGTGCGTTTTCAACCCCGGGTGCGGCATATGATGGACACGCTCTTGTGCATCAATGCCCGACAACAGAACAAATGACAAAATTAGCCAAACAAATAAAAATCAACCAGCTGCTCGGTGCGCGTAGTGAAGGAAATAAAACATTGCCTCCGACCGTTAAACTGACAGCCGTGTTCGGTTTCGGTGGCAGTGGCAGTGTAGCTGTAGCTGTTAGCGACCGGAAAATGTAATGGGAAAATCCATCCCAGCTGCACTTTCCCTCCCAAGAACCGCGGCAAACCGTGGTCTGGCCGCTACCCCTGCACCTTAGCCCGGTGCTGCTTGCGTTTTGCACGTTTGCTGCCGGGTGGAAAACAAATTTTCGTGATAATTCGAAGTCAGAATCCACGCTGCACGTCAACCAGGTTCGTTGACCAGTACGTCGGTCGGACTTTAAGGACACGGGCAGGCGGCAGGATGCCTTGGCTGAACTGCGTTTCCCCCAAAATCAAGCCCTCGTTTGCCTGCCAATGGAACGAACGCTTCATTTTTGCGTTTGTCAGAAAGCCACTGACTTGCACAAGTAGTTTGGCGCTGTTTATGTTTTGCTTTTTGTGCATGTGTGTAAGATTTTCTGTATGGTCTCTTGCTGTTTTTTAACGATCTCTCATCGCTTTTCTAAAACGGGTTGCTCGCTACAATCCGATGTCGTTGCACGATAACTGCACCCGCACCCGATGCTGATGATGCAACATTTTGGGGCGGACATGAAATATATGCATCGGACGCGGACGCGGTCGGCCAAAAATATCAAGCCATGTAAAAAAAAGTTTGCACTCGCTCGACCCCTGCACATCAGTTTGGCTGAAAATATACACATGATGTAATGATGTCCCCGGTTTAGGTCGTTACCGCTAAAAGGCAGGCTTCTAAAGGGATGTAGATAAATAAGAAAGAAACCGGCAGCAAAATATAACTTGTATGTGGCTCACGGCGAAAGGATAGCAAACAAATGCACGTCCAGGCATTATCTCCTGTTGGTGTTCTGTCCGTGAGATGGTGTGAGGTGTGTGGTTTAATTGCCTCACGCGAAAGGTTATTGATCGATTTTTTGGGTGAGCTATCTCGGGTGTTCGCGCTTTGGAAGTAAATCGTAAAACTGTCGAAATACACGGTTTGACGGTGTGCGTTTCGGTGCATCGCACCGAACATTCGGGTATTGGATTTTGTTCGGTTCAACGGCCTCAGCATCTCCCAGCAGGGTGTGTTTAAGCTGAGCAGGCATAAACAAGCGCGTCAGCGTGGCGAGCAGTTTAAATCAAGGACCGGGCGAGTAAATACAATCACAAATCGTGCGATCGTGAGGTTTAACTGACCTGAGATTTTTTTTTTTATCCGGGCAGATTTTGGAATCATACTTTCTGATTGCTAATAAACTAAACTTTGTTTAATTTTTTAATGCCTTTTTTTATAAAAGATCTACATTTGTTTTGATCTAAAAATCATACGATTGTTGGGTAAATTTGTAAGCCTACTAACACATATGTTAAATTTCTTTTAATATTGATAAGAGATTAAAAAAACTAGATTTATTTATCTGGAGCGCACCCACGACTCCGATCTGACTCCGGTTATTGTTATTCCGATTCTGACTCTTACATGATCAACAGGATTGAGTTTTCGGATCAGTATTTAGGTTTAAGTCAATTGCAATTGTAAATCCTTAGAG
>KI920576.1:31862-46246 GCA_000473525.2 Anopheles melas | reverse complement strand
ATGATTTCATCCTCCAACTGTTGAATTCCATACAAACAACTGACTAGGATCGTGAAGGGCCCCAAATTTCCGAAATGATAGCGTAAGTGGCGATACATAGCGTATCTGAGAGATAGATTGAAAATCGATTCGGATTTCGGGAATTTTTATCTGCTGGTCCCAAGATAAGAATCGAGTTACCATACTGGAAACATAAATCAATTGCCATGTGGCGGCAGGAAAGACGGCTGCTAACAAATGATTAAATTATTTTTGTGTAATGTTTTACTGAAAATTGGACAAGGTCTCACACCAGTGGAACGATGGCTTAAAATGATATTGCAATATTAACAGCACGCAGAATCAGCGCTCATCTTATCATCCAGGAACTCATTCATTGATTTTTATATTACAATACAATCTTCATACCGTTCCTAACTATTCCAGTAAGAGTAGTTACATAAGGCATGCAACCAAAACACAATAGAAGGAAGTGTCAAAGAATAAAAAAAATAATACAAAAACCCAAAATCAAGTTCGCATTTTCATCATACCTTTCCTTTTCACAGTCCCGGTCACCCATCGCTTTTATTCGCCTCGAGCACCAACTTACAAGGGACTTTAAAATTGTTGTAACGCCAATGGGTTTGCGGGGAGGCTGGCGGTATTTCTGGATCCTCAATTTTTATGCTTTTCTTTGTGCTTCGCTCACGGTTTCTCGCCTCGGACAAATTTCGAAACCAAGCCATAATTGGCTCAACAGCACAAGTGTGACATGGGATGCGTTAATTTCATTTATTGTCCTTTTCCTCGCTCTTCGTTGGTCCCGTCTGCACCGCCGGGCAGCTTTTGGCCTCAACAGGACAAGACAACTTCTGGCCTTGCCAGTGGATCTTGCGAGAGAGGGAGAATGGGAAAGAGTGCGAAAAGAACGTAAAAGAAGGAGCGGATGGGTGTTTTCGGTTGTATTGCGAACAAAAGCCCGAAAGGTACGTCACGGTTTGCAGGAAATGAAGGCGAGATATTTCGGTCGGTAAATATTTAAAACCAACCCCGGGGTGAAAAACAACGCCCTTTGCCGGAACCGGAAGAGGTGGTGGGTGCATCGGACGTGGAGTGAAAAAAGAAGGAAAGGCTTAATTTCTAGGCCCGGGTACGATCCCGAATAGTCACCACCTCTTCTTGCCGTACAACAGACCACGGCAAGTTCAAGCGGGCGCACGGTGCAAAACAAAACCCCGAAGTTGTCGTAGTCCAATTAGAAACTTAAGGCTTTTAGAGATTGTGTACGCGTTGTTGGTAGTTTGTTGTTTGTCGGTGCTCGCAAATTGCTTTCTCGTTGTTTGGTGGATCTTCCGGTCCGTCGTTGGAAAAAGGAAAAAAGAAATGCCCAGTAAAAAAGACGCTGAGACATTTGGAGTGCCTTGAACACCGCGTACCCATGCCCGCAACCAACAGTATTTTTCGGTCGGTTTTGCATCGATAATATTTATCAAAAAAGAGCCTCCTCGTTTCCTCTCCAGTCTCAACAAAAAGGTTCATCAGAACAGGGCTTCTGGTTTGTGTGTGTGTATGTGTGTTGCTGCTACACGTATTGTCCTTCTGCTGTGATTAAACTGCCGTAGTGCCGGAAAACTCCACCAGCATCCAAGTAGCATCACAAACAGCAAAAAATGGAGGGATTTTGTGAAAATGGATTCATTTTAATTAACTCGAGGCCAACGCAAGGGAAAGCGGTTTCGCGTTTAGGACGTTCCGCGCGGTGTCATTCTCCCCGACATACACACACTGTGCCATTTACCTCATCTTCGTGACGTGGACTTGTAGCGACGTAAATTAATGCTTATTAAATTTATTTACGGCGAGCACGGTCTTCACGATTGTAATCAGGCTCAATTAAAAGAACAATGTTCGCCCTAGTAAATACACACACATAAACATACACACACGCGTGCGCACTAAAGGGGTGTAACGTGTTCCTACAATTCTTAACGCAATAGCGATTTCGCGCAGTGGCAAACCGCTGAAGCTTCTTCTTCTATTTGACGTAACGTCCTACGTGGACATGCCGGCCTATACAGGCTTTCGCGACTTAATTCATTACCACGTAGTCGGAGGGGGGGGGGGGGGGGGGGGGGGACGGTCCATTCTAGGATTGAACCCATGACGAGCATGTTATTGAGTCGTTCGAGTTTACGACTGTATCACGGCACCGCACCGACGACCCGTTGGCGCTTTAAACCCCCGAAAAATCTGTCTTCGGAATGAACCAGAAGAAAATTAATAAACTTTTGTCCGACCCACAAACCGCGGCGCACGCGTAAACTGTCTGTATCTATATATATAATTAATATTAATTAATTAATATACATACGGCTAATACGTCTTGTGTGGGGTTTACTGTTTACTGCAGGCACAGATAATTGTGGACATTTCAATAAAACAAAACACAACTAGGGAATGCTTTCTATAAAACACACACTCTGTCATCACTTAAATGGAAGGCTTCAATGAGTCAACAACACAACTTGTTTAAATTAGAAAACAAGCGACCAGCAAAGCCTTCCTTTGACTCTTTTGTCATACAGATTGCATATTATCAAGGGTTTTTTTTCTTTCGTTTGATATTGCGATTGTTTGTGTCCTATCGCCGCTGCCACTCAAATGAATTATACAACATTGCTAACCCAACTCCTCAGCCACCTTATCGGTTGGATCACAAGATCGTATAAAAGGATTGTGCCGCAGCTTTTGATACCTGAATTTTGTAAACGTGAGCTCCATCTAGGATCTGGACGCCTTAAAATCGACCTCGGACGAGATTGTGTACCACTGTGCTACCATTACTGTTGAGTGTGTGCGCTTGCGTGTGTCTGTGTCTGTTCACTGCAGGAAATTTGTATGGAAATCAAGGTTTCTGAGGTGAATAGAAAAATCAGGGACAATGAGGAAAGAAAAGGAAAAATCCTCCCTCGCTCCCTCCCTCCTTCTCTCTTTTCCTCTTTCTCTTCTCTTTCTTACACACACGCACATTTTCTTTATCTCTCTTACACATACACAGACACACACGCAAACATACAAACGCATCTAACACAATCTAAAAAGGCAGCAGGGTAGAACTCTTTCGTGTGGCGTTTTTTTTACATTTCTCCACCTGTGCTCAAGCCTCCCCCAGTCCCTGTTAAATGACGTGATATTCGTACCCATAGTCCCTGCGTTCGCCTAGACGCGTCCCTGTCGCCCGCTGCCGAATACATTCAAGGGGAAAAAGGCGAAATGGGCGCTTCGAACGCAGCGCTGTGGACAAATCTTGCGTTGGTTGGTGCTATTAGAAAAGCCCTACTTATCGGGAATCGGGGCGCCGGGGAGAATCGGTTTGCTGCAGTGAATGGAGCGAATTACGAACTCTACCCATTGTGTATCGGAGGTAGACGTGAATGTAACAAACAACGCGACCATCGAGGTCGGTCGTTCGGCTGCTCTAGTTCGGGGTTTTGTTGTTGTTGTTATAGATTCACATGCTTGAGAAAAAGAAAAAAAGGGATGGGGTAAGGAAAAGAGACATAACCTTTTCTGCTGCTCGTAGCACCCAGCAGCAACACGAAGCTACTGATTGGTTATCGCGTCTTTGGCTAATGTGGGCCCTTCAGGGGTGTCGCACTGCCTGGGCCATAATTCATCTAGATCATCTGGTTGTCATTCGGTACGTGTATCTACGTATGTGGGTGATTTGTTTTTCTTCTATTCCTTCCAGTCACTACTGTGCGTTTCAATCGGGCCATCAGGGTTTAAAAAGCAAACGACTAATGACAGCTTTGGTTCGCCTGTCACAAAGCTGTCATAGTTTAATTGCTTCCAGACAGGCATTTTGCTTGCATTATCTTCCCATCGTGTCCCACGCATACGATTCTAGACGAGGGAAGAGCAAGGAGGTGTAGAAGGGGGGAGGGGTAGTTGTGAGATCTACCCCCTGATCTGAAAGTTAATATCTTAATCAACACACAAACTGGCACTCAGTAGGGAATAGCGCAAATCGGGCTGGTGCGGAAGGACGGCGAGCACGCCTGTCAGAATTTCCGGCTCGTACCATGGCACATGTGTGTGCGTGTGTGTCCGTTCACTTTCAGTTATCACTCCACCAGGCAGTAGCTTTCCCCAGTGTGGAAACGCATGTATTTTCACCTTCCATTAGTTATGTGCTGGGTGTGGGTTGTGCTGAGGAAGAGAAGTAGGTGGAGGTGGGTTAAGCAAATGGGTAGGTTGAGGGGTTTGGGATGCTGCTGCTTATGGCAGCCGTTTGGGTCTGACGAAAGTGCACTTCTGCGTAGGCGTGTCTTAAAAAGCAATAATTCTTTGAAAAGTATACATTTATCACAAATACCCCTTCCCCACCCCCTCCACACACACTCACAGCATGCCTACCCTTATTTCTGACTGTTTTCTGACTCCCTCCTCCTCTCTCTCTCTCTCTCTCTCTCTCTCTCTCTCTCTCTCCACATCTGAACATATACTACATTTCACGCCCAAATTCAGTTCTGCTTCCATCCCGTTACACAAGCTCGTTCGTGTCTCCGCCACTTCCTGTAGGCCCCAGAGCCCAGTTACAGCGCAGTGCGCTATAACAAGCTAATGTTTGCTCCTACGGATTCATTACTCCGAGCGAACCTTGTTTTGTGCGGCACGTTGCCACAACGTCGCAGACGAGCAGCAGATAGAAAAGTGCGCAACTATCTCCGCATGATGCCGCGTCGACGTGTGTCCTGTCACAAACGGTTGTAACTGGCCTGGCAAAACAAACAACAACTCGGAACAAAGTAAAGAAAAAAGGGGCAGCTGCTATCCACTACATATATTGCTGATATATGCACCAGCCTCATCATAACCATCGAGTCGGATCGGAAAAACGTCAACCCATCAGCAAACAACGACGACAAAAAAAAAAAAAAAAAAAACAAAAACGGACTACATGCCAGCAAAAGGTCAGCACTTTGACGACGAATACGAATTCGTTAGGATAGAGTGGTGCTGGAAAAAGGACTATTCTTTTCAGAGCCAATTGCAGGTCTGCTGCGGGACCGAAGGGGTCACTAAAGGCTGGCCAGAAATGGACGACAAACCTGAAAAGGCAAAACAAAAACACCATGGTTGGTTAGCATTTTTTCGGGCTGGACCTGTTGGTTCGGGTGCTACTAATGAGTTATGGCTCGTCTTTCTCGGGCGAGCATCCGAAGCATGGTCGAGCAAGGCTATCGCGCACCTGCGTTGAAATATGCGGAATCTGCCCGAACAATACCTGCTGCTGGCGGCCGCACTACCCGCCACCAGCCGACACCAGTTGCGCAATACATTCCACAGATGTGTGATACGGGCGCGCAGGAGACGGGGATGAACGAAGACTTATGATCCCTTCAACGTATGTTTGGTTCTTTTCTTGCTCGGATGAAAATAAATGTTCCCTTGAAATTCCAAAGTTCTTCAATTTCAAAATTGCACATGATGCAGTAGCATTACTGTAAGCCAACCAGTGTGGTAAAAGTAGCATTACCGACCTTGGGCTGGTAATAAAGGTCAGAATGGTTAGCCTCTGTTTAGAGTATCATATGTGTTGCTGCTCCCACGATCCTGCAGAAATCGTAATCAACTCCATTTATTCTGCTGTGGGTCTCCAGGGAGGCCAAACAAGCGCAGGACACTCCCTTAATTGAGTACAAAGCTCTTGCAATATGAAAGCTTGGGTGGGGGTATGGAGAGGAGGGAGGTTAGGCTTATGAAAGGCTCATTGAGCTATGATCTTTGCATGTTCGGCACGGCAAACGGAACAAACATTCGTTTTTGTGTCCAGGTGCGTAAGATATGTGTACTACTGGAAAGCATAAGGTAGAGTCAATGGGGAGATAGGGCAGATGGGACTAGGAATTGGGAATTCTATTAAGATGCTCCCGCTAGGCAGGGGGTAATTTTGCCTGCCAGAGATTTGAATCATGAAGTGCATACATTTAGGCGGCCCGTTTGATGTGCCGCACTGCATCCTAGAATAGAAAGTCATCAACAGGGTGGGAGGGAGTTTTTTTATTTACACGGAGAGGGTATGTTCTGAGACTCTTATTGTCGCACAGGTTATTATTACCCAGTAAACTCCCTCTTGTATATGTGTATATGTGTGCTGTGTGCGTATGTATGCATGAAGGGGTGTATTGCTTCTGCATACACACACAACACTCTTCCTTGCAGCAAATTTAATTCCAGAGGTTAAGCTTAACAAGAGCCTACGTACTGCTTAACGCCTGAAGCTATGCAATGTTGTTTTTATGATAGTTTTTGGTAAAAAATAGTGTGCTTAGTAGTACCAAAATATATATATAGAATTTTTCTTTTGCAAACATAAAATTTTCAGAGCCAATGCTATTCTGGTGTCATTTCCTGCACTCGAATGCACATCCCAGCATGCAAGCGATGGGAATTGTTTAATAATGCTCGTCTTTAGATGCTTGTTGCACACGTGCCAGCAGTAACAAATGTAACATTGTAGCAAGCCAACTCTCAATAGCATTTAGTAAGCTTAGTCGTATCTTATCATGGCGCCATTGGGTTACAATATTGCATAACGTAGGGGGCGTCATGTACTCATCAAGCCGCTGTTGTTAAAAAAGGTGCATACAAACAGGCGCATGCACATTAACCCTTTCACGATCAAGGGAAATATGTTTTCCCTTGTACAAAATTCGTTGTCGGTCATTCTGCTGGTGCTAGTGTTGGTTGTAGAGTTTCAAAGAAAAGCTTCACAAACGTTCACAGCGTGGCAAAGTAGTGAACAAGATTTTCTCACGCGAATTTATTAATGCATCGATTTTTGTATTGACAGAATGTCAAAAATTAAGCATATGTAGAAGGTGACATATGTTTCTCTAAATGAATAAAAAATAAACCAATATAATTTGGTTTGGTAATATTCTCTTACTTCCGATTCACAATAGTATTGTATTGGCATGTCAAGTCTTCTGAAATAAATTCTTCATATCAAGTAAAAGGGTCCAAAAAAAGAAAACACACTCACACGCTAATGAGCAACTTTAGCAGGATGTTCGTTTAGCAAGCTAAACTGTAAAAGAACAACATTAGTGATGGGCTTTGATGAAAAGTTGATCATTCTATTCCGGACAATTCACCTCAGCTTGGGTTCTCATAATTCGCCGTAGCAAACCCACTGGGGGAATGACTGCCCACCCACAGCGCAATTTCATGTCTCCGAATCAATTGCTATCAATTGAACAGGAGCAGCAACGCTTTTGTGTGCAGCGAAGGAAACGAAAGAGCAGAAGTCACACAGCAACAACAAAAAAAATGTTGCAAATGGCAGCAAAACAAAACCCAAACCCCAATACTAATTGCTTTCGTGCGAAAGGGATCTATAGCTGTGCGAGTTAGAGTCGTGCCATTAGAGCAACACAAAGAGTCAACTCGGTCGGTCCACCACCCCTAAAGATGCTCGCCGTGGCAAATCTCAACCCGTCGTCTCCGATTGTGGGTGTGCGATTTTGTGTTTGGAGTGGGCTGAGGAGTAGGATTTTTTCTTTGCTAGTTGGTTTCCCCGATTCAAATGGAAATGCTGCAACGCTGCCGGTGCGAAAGACAGTCGCAACAAAAGGTAACCACCACCAGTGCCATTGCTGACGTGCGAGAACCAGCACGGCCTGTGGGGCAGTGGGGTGGCAAATCGGGGAGTCCATGGCGATAAGACAAGACACACTAATAATGGCAGCAAGTAGCCTTGTGCTGTTGATGATGATGGCGAAGCGGTGTATAGAAAAATGTGTTTGTGTGTGTGTGTGTGTGTGTGTGTGTGTGTGTGTGTGTGTGTGTGTGTGTGTGTGTGTGTGTGTGTCTGTTGCAAAAGATTCTTCCCGTCCTAGGGTGGCGTGCACGCTTGATGAACCGTTCAAACATTTAATGAGTTTCATTTCCAGCACCGCCCAACGCTTTGCGATGGCTGCACTTCGATAACGTCCAACGCTCTGATAGTGCAGTAGCTCACCAGTTCGGGGACAATAAAACGGCAGCTTTAATGTGTGAGATAAGCGCAAATTGTTGCAACCATTTAAAGCGAACTCCACAGGTCAAACACAGGGACACGAGCACCATCTTGCTGGAAATCCTCACTGGAAGGAAATCAAACGACACCAAAAAGCAATGCATTGCAATCAGGCAAAGAGAGCACCAAGAGATACAAGAAGAAGGAGAGAATGTAAATGGTACTAGGCAAAGGCACCGGAGCTTCTCGGTGCTAAAACTCGGCGTGCCTGGGCACAATTTGCCCGACCAAGCGCATCGTGAAACTATCTGTTATCGCTGTTAGCTCACAGTTCGCCCCCTTGGACGATTCCAACCGGGACCGGGCTGAAGAACAAAAGGGTGGCCCCACTTCTGTCCCGCCACTTGTCAGCAGCAAATCAAAGGAATCAAAGGCGCCGCTCACTCGGAGCACGCACTGTTCCTGGCACCGTGCCTCGCTCGTGGTTGCGTCCCGTGCCTTTCGTGCGACCGCAACCCACAGCCATAACAACAATCAAATCTGCTAGGTTACGGATCCCTCGCCATCCCGATGAGCACTTGTGCAGCTCTCGAGCGAGAAGCTGAGCCCTTCTTGCATAACAGGTCCCACGAGTTTCGGGACGGGTGGGGACGCGCCTGGGGCGCTATGGCAGCAGGCAGAGGATGGAGCAGGTGATGTAAATGTTCTGAATATGAATGTCATTCCAAACCGGCTAATCGAAGGCCCTTTCTTTTGTACGGCTCGAGGCTCACACCTTCGCCCATCCGTCGGCTTGAAGGTCACACATTTCATCGCAAGAGTGTTAGCTATTAGCCCAGGTGAAGGAATCAAAATATAGGACGATAGGGGTAAAGTAGTTCACCATCATCCTTCAATCTAACTGCCATTTTGAAGATCAATGTGTGTGTACATATGTATGTTGCTGAAAAAGTCAACTATCTGTGCGAATGTGTGTGTGTGTGTGTTTGATTCTTCTCGCACCCGCAGCGACATGAATGTGGCCGATAACTGTCAGAACAACTCGACCATCTCCGAACTTCGGACGAAAGTAACAACCCACAAAAGCGCCAGCAACCACGGCGTTTTGCCCCAACAACAAGGGGTTTCGAAATCCTGGCCTGTCTGTAACAGGATTTTGAAATGTTCGCCTCATACACCAATGTTACGTGACCGTTTGCTCTGCTCTACTGCTTCGCCATCGCTTTCCGCTGCCCAGATTGTCCTGCTGATGGCGCTTCTTCTACTACTGCTGGTGCGTACTACTTTGTGCCTCATACGGTCAATGGTTCAAATTCCAAGCCGAATTTTCATTGGCGTGTGCACGTTCACGCATGAATGACGCGGTGGCGTAAGATTCAATAGTACAAAAATAAATGGACACGAGCAAGATGGGTGCAAAAGGGGTGGGGTTGGGATAAGGTATAGTGTCCAACGACCGTTCACAAAGTTCTGCGCTATAAAGAAATAGGAATATCAAATAAGTGAAGCAAAAAAACCTATATACACACAGATATACCCACAAACACCATAAGAAGAAAAGAACAGTGCTAGATATTGGTGAACGAAACTGGGTAGCTGGTGTGTGATTTTTTTCTTCTTTACTTTTATTTCCTCCCTATCCTCCCCGCAGTACCACCACCAAAAAACACCACAAAAGATATAAAAAGGTGCCTGTTTGAAGTGGGATGGCGGTATGCACGAGAGAGGAGGGGGAAGGGGCAGCTGAAGAAAAAGTTTTACGATAAATTATTCCTCCAACATGGCTGCTTTTTCTTCGAGCGCAGCTGGAGAGAGTTATTGTTGATTCAGTGCAGTGAGCTGGTTTTTTGTTCTTCTTCTTGTTATATTACTTTAAACGGTGTGTGGGATGCTACTAGACCCGCTAGAATAGTTGTTTGAATTTTGAAAATAATGTTCCATGAGCTAAGATGAGTTCATTTTCGTAGCCGCAAGGCATTTAGCATATTGTATAATCAAACCTTGCCTGTTACAGTTCAGCTTGCGGGATAGCGGACCGGTAGCGTCGTGCACAAGGGCTCTACTTTGCCGTACCAAAGGGCGTAAGTTCAAATCTTACAGCTAAAAGGAGCATCCTTTTTCTCCCGCCCACGGGTTGAGCTCATCTTTTCACTGCACATTAAATTACACTATCAGCAAAATACATGACACTAATATGTAGTACTTACGATCGGCAACAGTTTGAATGATGAGCGTGTGATACATTGACCGGTGTTGGTAGTGTGCTAGCAGTAGTTGTCAGTAACTGACTAGAATTAGTTTCAGTACAGTAGTAGTAGTATCAGAAGTAGCAGTAAGAGTAGTCTTTCGTGTTGCTGGCTACTGTATCGCGGTATTGTTTCTTTGGGGTTGTTGATTGTTGCACTACTCGCATCACGCCTTACACACGCAGGTTGATCGTTGAGGTAGAGGAGCGTCCTTAACGGTCGGATCGTTCTCGGCGCCTTTCACTCACTGATAACAGCACTTTCTTCGCACAACAGACTCTCTCACACACAAGCACACACATACACACGTACACGCACAATTTTGGATATAGAAGCACACACACAGCCGATTGGAAGGCGAATGCCAGAATGTGGGCTTCAAAGGTGAACGAACCACTCTTAGTACATTAGTACTATCGTCAACGTTACTACAAGTAAACCTGCAGAAAGGTGAAGGTGTAGGTATTTCACAACATTTGCTCACAAACCCAAGACACGCCAGAGATGCACACCAAACAGTGCGATTGAATACGGGGACGTACTGAGGGGAAGAGCGAGCAAGGAAATGACGTAGGAAGTTGCGAAATATCTTCGAAAACATGCAGAGAGCCGTTAGCCATATGTTGGAGGTGCTCTGTTCTATTGGGCTAGGAAGTTTGCTGTCCAATCGGGCAGTGTGAGCGTCCTCCTGCGGTGCGTTACTGTTTGAGTGCTCCCGAAGTGCGAATAGGGACTTCTTAGGATACTACTACTCTGAAAACTAGCCACTGTTACTATAAACCTCGAATAGCGTGTAAAGATGGTACCAAGGCACACAGCTGTACCAAACAACATCAAATGGGACACATCAGCATCCCGGAGTATTTTTTTATATGGTCACACGGTGCTCGAAAGCGTAGCGTTACAACCACACCATTTCAATAAGCCTCCACATAAGTGGTAGCGTTGTACATCACCATCCCGTCTACGTATCGATTAGGGAAATTTATTATGTTAGTTTATCAACCTACTACCACACAATAATACACACACACACACACACACATACACACACACACACACACTCACAAAAATCACTTTCACAGTATACGGTGAGGTTGTGTTTCGGCTACCAGATCAGTTTTTATCAACGGTGAGCTCTTCTTGTAACACTGCTCCATTATCCTAAGTAATCGTTCGCCTACTAAGGTGCCGCACAGTGAGCTAAGAAGCTTCGGTAGCGCTGCTGCCAGTCGTAAGAGCTGGCTAAACCTAGTGTAGCGTTCACTTTCTCCACCGACGCCGCCTTTGTGTGCACCGGAGTGGGGGCACGACGCTCCCCTAAGGTTTTCAGTAGTAGTGTTCAGCAGGGCTGCTTTCAGGAAAGGTGGTACTACCGCACCTCTCTACACCATCTGGTTTTTTGGTTGGTGCCGAAAATGGTTGTGTGTTCAACGCTCACGAAAGCACAACCGAAACTGGTTCACATCTTGCCGAGCAGCACCTGAACAAGGGAGGCTGGCCCGTTCTATGTGTGAATGTGTGCGTTTCAAGCCGTCGGCTCGCTTGTTCGCTCGCTCGTTTAACCGAACTTCGCTTCGGGAGTGTCCGTATACGCGCGTTATCCTTACTGCCTTTACCTCTGTTTGTTTGCGCGCACATGTGTGTGTGCTTGTGTACGCACACGAACAGCAATCACTCGAGCGGATACACGAGAACCCAAGGGTGGCCGGAGCGTAACCTACCGTTCCGAAAAAAAAAATGCCGGAGAGCTTTCGTGCTTTGCTGACGCGCTTTGGCTTTTTACAGGTATTGGCACGGATACAGATTTTCCGTTCGGCGATATGTTTATTTATTTTTTCCTCTCTTTTCATCTGCAAGTTCGGGCGTAGGAAAACGAAGGGCTGCTCACACGGGCTTTGCAATTTCCCAGGATTTTGCATCCTTTTTGTCTCTCGCTTAGCTGCACGGCATCGCAATCGCTCTCTCTCTCTCTCTCTCTCGTTCCTCCCGCCTGCCTGTGTTGTACTGACTACTTTATTGTGCGGGCAGGACCATGACACACGTCGGTTGAGAGAGAGAGAGAGAGAGAGAGAGAGAGAGAGAGAGAGAGAGAGAGAGTTAGAGAGAGAGAGGGAGATGTAGAAAGAGAGAGAGAGAGAAGAGGTATACAAAGTCACTGAAAGAGAGCGTGACAGAGTCCGAACGATGAACGAAAGCTCCAGCTACCTATCAGCTACCGTACATTGTAGACTTAAAGATAAAATCCATCCGTTCGACTTGCTTGGACGAAATGACGGAATGTCAAACAGATACAAATTTACTTTTTGTGCCAAATAGCGTCACTAGCAAAGTGCAAGCTACCTAATGGATGTCCTGAAAAACCGTACTAGCCCCTTTGTAAGAAACCTTTTTTTTTCCTTTCCTTTCCACTTGTATGTTTCAGGCAGGCTAGGCAGTGGCCGATCGTTCGCTGAGGTTTGCCTGAGGTTTGTGTTTAATGGTCGCTGCACACGTGAATGTGAGACTGGAAGGGTTTTATTAGCATTGGAAGCTTTACAGCGCGCCTTTTCGCACCAGCGAATCGTTTGCATGTGTTTTGTGTGTGTGTGTGTGTGTGTGTGTGTGTGTGTGTGTGTGTGTGTGCGTCTCTCTTCTTTTTTCTCTCACTCTCTCTTTGTCTCTCTCACTCACACACACACACACATACACGCAATCTAGTAGCCGACAGCAGCGCGCACTTCCATTATCAGGCTTATCATTGTTCATTATCGATTCGGATTATGGTAAATGTCGTGTGCCTTACGCGCCTAATCAGTACTCGCATAGCAAGTCGTATGACACAGGAGCGCTAGCGTACGGCGTGTGGGACAATTTGTCATTGTTTCCAGCGCTGTATTGCTACAATTGTAGCCCTGGAACTGCGGGCTTTTCTGCCATCCACTGCCTCGCTCCTCCCCCTCTCCACCATTGACTAGAAACTCGTTCGTTCGGCCTGTTAGCGACGTAATGGAAGCAAATAGTGCCACATTGAAAACTACTTTCAAACTCAATTCATCCATCAATCAGAGGACAAGCGGGAATAGAAATTAATGATAGCACAGGAAAGCTTTTCCCTATCACGCCTAAAGTTATGCACTGCTGGAGTCATGCTGTTTTCGTTTTTTGTTTTTATTGTAGTGGCATGTTCAGACGAAGAGATCTTAATTTTTGCGAATTTCCATCAACCTGAATTCACTTCTACTCGTCCTTATTTTTTTCCATACCAAAATGTACCACACACATTCACACACAGACATAAGTATCAGCGCACACTAATGGAACGCACCAGAAGCAACACAACCGGACCAACACGAACACCGCGCACAGACATACTCATACGTACATGTACACACTCCCATAAGCATGGCAATTTCTTAGATCCACACCGCCCCCCCCCCCATCCCTTCGGCAAGACCACAGGGCAGATGCTCACAATCCAACCTTTCCCCGCTTCCCTTCTACTCTCTTTCTGCCTTCTTTGCTAATGTACTTGTGAACCGAACAGAAAATTGACAACGGAAAACCAGCAGAGCAAACTCTCCCACTGAGCGGGTGCGTCCCGCATTCCACCGCACATTTAACCCCTGCCACCGTTGCCACCTTTGCCAACCCGGGCGACACCCCAGGCCACCAGTGTCCACAGCGCAGCGTTTTGTTGTTGTTTTTTTTCTTTTCTCGTTGCCTTTTGCTGGGTTTCTTGTTGTTTTCGGACGGTTATTATTCCGCACGCTGGCAAGTGTCGCACCCTACTGAAATCGGGCTTCGGGTTGGCAGTTGGATGTTTGCAAGTTTTTTGAAAAAAAAAACCTCGCCGTCGTCGTCGTCGTCGTCCTCGTCATCATCATCATCGTCGTCGGACGCTTTCGGATGAAGCTTAAGTGCGGCGGGCACAGTACGTTGGCACGTGAACCGCAAGGTGTGTGTGTTTGTGTGGTGGTGGAAGCTGCGAAGCCAGCCACAGGGCCAACGGAGCGCACACCACCCAACTGCTACGTGAGTGTGTGCGAGCGTGAGAGCAACGATGGGTGGTGAGAAGAAGAAAAGAGGGGGAGGGGAGGAGGTTGGGGAGAAAGTAATGTAGGCGAGGAGGCGAGGGAAGATTGAAGCAG
>KI920576.1:0-12489 GCA_000473525.2 Anopheles melas | reverse complement strand
TGTGAAAAAAAACTATTTGTTTTAAATAGTAAATGAAATTCAAATAATTAGTCAATCTCGTGATACAATCGTCAACTCGTACCACTCAATAACATCGGCATGGGTAAAAGCCTCGAATGGACGCTGGGATGATTATCCTGCTATGGGCATTTAATAAGTAACTGCTAGCCAAGCCTATTAGTGGTACAGTGTGTGTGTGTGTGTGTGTGTGTGTGTGTGTGTGTGTGTGTGTGCTTTGTGTCGCCTGAAATTTCCCTTACAAAAACCAGCAGAGAGCCAGCGAGGGTATATACTTTTACCATAACTTTTCTGCTTTACTGTAAACAATTAAGTTTGGAAACTGTTTTCGACTTTAATTTAAAAAACAAACTCTCTTCTTACAAAGACACAAAGTTTTAATTTAGCACATTTTCTTCTACGCATTGCATACATCTTGGCGTCTACTGTACGAAATATCATTACGTCTTGTTTTAGACGGGACTTTCAACCCTTCTTTGTTCGATTGCTGCAAAGGAACACGTGGCAGCGGCACAAAGGATTGACAAGTGGTCGGGATTTTTTTCCAAAACCGTGCCTGCAGTGAAGTACATTTTCTTAGCTAATTTATTTTTCGACTCTATGTGCGCAGGCCTCGAATGAAACAGGCAAGATAGACCTTCGATCGACAGGTGATCGGTGTTAATTGCATCCAGCCATCAGCCACGTTGCGACCCAGTGCGTATCCAAACGAAGGGCGCTAATTATATGGGTGCGCATACACACAGAAACACTCCCATGAGCACACAGGTAGCCCTGAGTGTGGTGGTGTGTGGATGTTGGAATGTCGATTTGTATATAATTAGCTTGTTGCATGACAGCGTTCAGGGCCAATCGGTGCAGGTGGAATAAAAACGCCACCCGCTCGCTGCTGCAATGTTGTGTGTCAATCGAAATCGGGGGAAATATTGGATTTTTCTTGAAGTTTTTTTTCCTGTCTCGATCCTCTTGCTCCCTCCCTTCCTTTGCACTGCTGAAGCAAGCTGAATTTAATTACGCTTTTCAACACACTGCGCATACCATTGCGTATGTGACGTCACACTTTCAGTCTCACTTGCCATGATGGATTCTTGAGCGTGGCGTGCGCTCCGTAGAGTAATGGAGAGGTTAAACTTTGCACCCGCGCTACTCAACTGTAGAAGTAAAGGTAAAAACACAAAACAAAAGTATAACCGCTGTGTGAAGAGAGACCATTTCGCTCAAAGAATTCCGCATGCTAGTGTGTTGTTCAGCGGGATAGCGGATGTGCACCAGTGGTAGGTAAGGTATAGTTTTTCCCTCATCAAAATGACACCTTTCCCTGGCACGTGAAGGGACCTGCCACACCCGGCTAGAAAGGTTGGCGATCGTTTCTTTTACGCTTCGAGGCAGCTAACTTTAATGTTTCACACCTGCACGAGCCATTCCCTCCCCATTCCATTCGCTGGCCCTGTTTGACGTCGTTTCTTCGAGGCATTTTGACACGATCTTCCACAAACTGGCGGTGCGGTAGACGGGAGGCAAAAGTGTGAGGCATTAAAAGAAGGTTGGAAGGCCCAGGCAAGATTGTAGCTCTTTGTAGTTGATTTGCCCCGCAGCATAAGTCCGGACAATAAAATAGAGCGGCGAAGTTTTCACTACTCACCCGTCGCTTATTCTCCTTTTTCTATTCTCTGCAGATTGGAAACGAAGGAACGGGGCTCAAGGGCGTGCGGTGCGAGTTAAAATAATGCCAGTCTACCATCTGTTGACCTTCTGCAGCACAAACAATTGCACGATCGCACGGCACACGACTGTCAGTACTTACCTGTGGGAAGAAGAAAGAGGGTTCGGTTAAGGTTAGGTGTAATTGATATTGCGAATTGGGTTAATAAAGCACAGTTGATTAAATATAAACTATCCATTCACTGGATACAGCCAACGCTCGGCTACACTTAGCAGCTCACTTCTCCGGTTGGGAAAACCACAAATAAATGTGATAAATTAAGACTACTACAGCATCAGAGCCTACCACTGAGACTGTCGGCTAGAGTTGCTTAGAGCCGAAGAGCGAAATGGGTTTTCATGGGAACGTTTGACCAAGAATGGGTTTCCTCGTCTTCGGAGGTATGTCTTATTTTGCGCAAAGTTCATCTCTCCAGGATATACCAAACCAAAACTTATCGAATACAACACACAACATATACTAACAAATACGTCATATAAGCTGAAATAGGATACAACGTCTTCACCTAACAATGGGATCATTGATGTCATGATGAGTGTCATACAATCAAGTTTCGAAATAAGCCATAACATAAAATCGATTTCAAATCTAGTATCTAGGTATGAATATACACTATAATATGAATATTTGCAAATATTGAACATACAATGTAATATTAACCAGTGGTCCAGTGGTCGGCAAACCTATTAGGTGAAGGGTATAATTTAATAAATGATCGTGAGCTGCGAACCGGGAGAATACAGTTGTTTTATTTTTGTTTTATTTTTTGGCACCAAAATAGTTGGCTAATGATATCAAGCAATGTTATTGGTTGCTGTTGTTATTTTTATGTAATTATGTCATCCAAGAAAGGTTCAAAATTGTTAGTTCCTATTATAAACATTAATTGTAAAGATTTATTAATTAAGCATCTGCCGACAGAGTCCGCAAAAGTGTGATCAGCCAAAATAACAAAACAAGAGTAATATCGCTTCTTGATGACCTCCTCCTCCCATGCCGCAATTTTTATTATTTGCAGATATTCTGTAAGTGGTATAATAGCCTTAACGGCTAAAAAAATATCGACACAAATCGTACATTGAATGTCTAGCAAAATGCTTTACGGACACGTAATACCATGTCAGACAAATTGATAACTGATTACTCATGAAAAGCTCTTTGACAATCGTTGTACTTGTAACACCATCAATCACATTTTTAAATATTCGTTTTTGTTTTCAAACGCTTGTTTCTTTGTCGTGTAGAAACAAAGCTAGTGTAACAGATTTAACCATATTTTTATGTTCGTCAATTCATATTACGATAATCAAAGATGGAGGAGTTCGACGGTTTGAAATGTCAAACAAAAATATGTTCAGTAATTTGTGTACGAATGGGTTCTTTGCATCTTTCCAAATCAAGCAAATCCATTCACGGGTCGAATTTAATGTAGCCGCGGTCCGGACTTTGCCGACCGCTGGGGGTATTCTATATATCTACTCGTGAAGTACTGGGCGCCTCCATTGACAGTATTTATGCTTTTTAAAATGAACGTTGTAAATTTTTACAATAATATTAAAATCAAACGAAAGTCAAGTATGATTACATAATATAAATATTAGCTCTGCAGGATTTTTGTAATTATTTTCTTAATCACCACCTTTTCTACATTTATACGTGAAGTACTGGGTGACTCCATCGAGTCTAAAACTGCATTAGCTATTTTCACGGCTAAATTTTGATTATGAACATAAAAAGAACAAGGCTTGCTCTCCAAATTCACCCGACGACATTGATGGCTTTACTGATTCAGGTCTATTAACTAGAGCTCATATTAAGAGCCACCGGAAATTGCAAGTTAAAAGAGTTTTGTATAAATCCATAGCGCTTTACACATTATTTTATTTCCTTGCTCCATCTATATCTTCCATTTGGCATAACGTACGAGGTCATACAGGGCTATATAGATTTTAGAAACATATTAGTACCACGCATCCGGATAGTCAGTCAGTAGTTGGTACAAGGGGACTGTCAATACGAAGGTTGAACCCATGGTGGGCATATTTTAAGTCGTATGAGTTTACGACAGTGCCACTGGACCATCGACTCTGGAGTTGCATATTTAACCGATTATTATTTTTTTTAAATCGTCCATTATCGTGTTTGCATTAACTGCGCAGGACTCATTCGGCACGGATTCCGAATTCATAGCAATACTTTTTTTTTATACTTTTGGATCAGTCCCGAGATAGGATGCTGCTACATGATGGAACCTATTGTTTGTGATGTTGTATGGCTTTTTGACCGTTTTTCATCCGTCTTGTTGATCAAGTTATTTACCATGCTCGTAAAAATATGACCAATTATTCCACTGTACTTAACATTTGTTAGCTGTAGTGTGGTTTATTTTATCTAATTAGCATAGAGTTTACCATAAATTACGTTTATAGAGAAAGCTTTATGCCTTTCTGCGCTACCCTTAGAGCCACCCGTGAAAGAAGTAATAATAACGTACTACGCTTGGCTTTGAAGAAATGATTTGAGCAATCATCTCACACTACCGATGTTGCGCCCCAAAAGGTAAACCAATTGGTAACCCGCACACCGTGTACCTGAACAAAGTCACGGAAAATATTTGGAAAAAATAAAACAAACGTTCGCACGAAAATTCCAAACGGTTTGCGTGACGCGCTATCACAGTTGACTGCAGTTGTGGTCCAGTTTACGCTGCAATGGCACTCCATGGTGCATCTACCCTCACACACACACACATACACACACACGGTACATTCCACTGCAGATTCTTCAAACAGCCCGCAATGGCGTCCGGGGCGCCCGTAGTGTTCCAGCATAAGTCTCCTGGCGACGATTTGTCACAAACCCAGCGTTCGCGTCGCACGTTGGTACGCCGGTGCTGCGAAACGCAATGCGGGATCGCGCCAGAGCTATGTGGACCAGTGACGAATTGACCACTGCTTTACCAGTGAGTACATCAATTAAATCAACGAAAATGTCTAATTCCCAGATCACGAGCGACCACGGGCTATTATCTCGCAAGAGGAAATAAAACTAGCTCCTCGCTTCGCCAATATTTAATAGTTCCCGAGTACTTTACCCGTAGTTTGATGCGCCCGGGGACCGATGAGAACAACGTACAGCAAGGCTAAGGAATAGATCCGCCCATCGAACGGTGTCCTGCACCTGTCGTAACGGAGCTCGGAGCACTTGGCTGATTTATTAATCTCGCGAGGCTGAACCATCCCAACCGATTGCACCACACGGTGTGTATGTGTCCCGCTGGACGGTACCGACGAAGGCGCCGTTTCCGCCGAACCATCTCAAGACCACCGAGTGGGTTGAATGGTTCTAGTTTTCTAAGCACCTTATTGCCCGGTTTTATACCCGGTTCTTTTCGATTAAGGATCACCTTACCTGCTGAGTGCAACGAAAAAATATATGTCGGATCGGAAACGTAATGCCACTTCTCGAAAACCCTGACGTGCACTTGGAAATGGAACGGTAAAAGTCCATTTTATTACAACCCCGTACAGATCTACACAAGCGAGTCCAGTTGATCGACAACGGTAGCATGAGTGGGAGAGCGGAAGAGAAAGCAACAGTAGCAGAAGAGTAAGAAGGAAAAACGTGCACATACAACAGCACGAGAAGCTGCAGTACATCATCAGATAAGCTGCAGTTCGACAGACACTTTTATGTGCAACCGGAGTAGCTCTTCCTGTTTTTCTGGAAAAGGTAACATATACACGCAGACTAAAAAAAAGCTCCATTTCGCGAGGGACGCGGAAGAAACGCGGCCAGGGAAGTTACGGGTGGCAGCGGGAAATAAACCATTTGTCTCGGAGGATTCATTCGTCGAAACGCTCTGCACCAGCCTCCCGTGAAGGGGGGGGGGGGGGAGTTTTAAATATTTGTTCACTACTGTGTGGATTGTATTTCTCGCCCATTTTGTTTTGGTTTTGTCTTCTTCGGTCGAGGCACATTTGCTGCACTGTCCGAATTGAGTGTGGCGAATAGGGTGGTGGATTCCCTTGAACTCCCCTCCCCTTCCTCTCCCCCTCTCACTACCCTTTTTTCCCAACCAAACGGAGCTGTTTATTTGCACGCGCGTACCGGGAGAGCTGCTGTGTTTATCTTATAAAATAATAGAATTTTACCAAAACACCTCCCTCCCACCGGATGCACTATTTGTTCATTAAGCGCTAAAACCCCGCCTGCGAAACTTTATTAACTCGTCAACTCAGGCGTGTGCATTTCATCCCGTTCCCCGCATTCGAAACGGTGGCCGTGCAGCCTGAAATTACAAAACCGTCGTCCTCTATGCTCACAAAAAAAAAAAACAAAACCCCCACTCGGGGTTTGATATCGGGCCGGTATTTTCCTGAAGATGAAACAGACCACAGAATGCTGTGTGTGTGTGTTCGTTTGTAGTTGCGGGAGGGTTGTTTTGCACGATGCCGTACCCCTTTCCTCTTTTGATGCAGTAACGGTGTAGTGCTTATTAAACAGCGCACACAAGGAAGCGTGTGGCTTTATGAAGCTGTCGTTTTTTGTGTGTGTGCTACCCCACTCTGCTCGCTGATTACGATTTGATTTGGTTTTGATTGCATCGAAGGTATGCAGGGTTAGCAAAGGGTGAAGCATGCAAAAAAATGAATAGTTTATGCGAAAACTAATTAACACGTAATTATCTCAATGCCTCATTCGATCGCACAGCTTTCTCGCATTCTCGCCTCTCTCTCTCTCTCTCTCTCTCTCTCTCTCTCTCTCTTTCTTTATTTTTCTCTCTCTCTCTTTCTCTCTCTCTATCTCTCTCCTCCCTCTCGGATATATAATCACACACGAGCACCCGTTATCGCTTGCAAGCGTTCTTAAGTGGAATTACTATTTACTAGTGAATCGACACTATCTCTGCTTTTATCTCTTACTGGATTTAATTTCAATCACCGTTCGTTTCCAGCTTAAACGATGCATTTTCCCCGCATTTAGAGGGGCCAGCGTAACAGGCAGCATTGGACCGAAATTATAGCAGTACCAAAGATTGATTGCTGTAATTTTATTTGTTCTTGTTTTGTAAAAGTGCTGGATGCTGCTAAACATTAAACGTAATAAAATAACAAATGGTTGGTATCCAATGTTTTCACCCTCAGCAGTACCATGGAAGCTTCTATTTCCGCGTGAGAAAAACTTTCAGATCTGTTTATAAAACATATCGAATCAATCATTGCAAAATAATAAATGCAAGCTACGTTTAACGCTTCATAATTTTGTTAGAGCATGCACCATTCTTAACACCAAACACCAAAAACCTCTACGATTTTTTTTATAAAGTAACAAAAATAATACGTTAGTGAAGTGGTTAGTTCCACATCCAAACATCTTTTAGCGAAGTAGAACGAAATGAAGATCTCTGCTCATTAATTGGCTTTATTTTAGTAGCTTTTGGCTGATACTTTCTTTTCTTCTTTCGGTCAAAGTATGATTGTAAGCAATACGGTCTTTTCGGATCGTTCCTCCTGAAAAAAAAAACTGATTATACAACTAAATGAGTTTGGCTATTAGTGACTTATTAATAACCTATAGCAGGAGTCCTACATATAGGGTGTGCACCCAACGGAGCTTGATCCATACGAAGCTTGAGCCCTTGATGGGTATGTTGTTAATTCATGCGTGTTTTGAACTGTACGGGATCGTTCAATTGGTCAGATTGCATAATAATGCCAATTCCGCCGGAATGCGGGTGCGAAATCTGTCTGATTCAATAAACAATTTATTAGGATGTACTTGGATAAAAAACTGTTTAATTAAACACATTGTACAATAATATACAATAATATATACAATAATACAATGATATATTCATTGTAGTTAGTACACAGTTCCCTACGATTTATTGATTAATTTAGATAATTTTTTGGTTGCTTCCCTTTTTTATTTTTTTATTCCTACGATTGTTTGGGCGTTTTCCAAAATATTTTGGCTGAATTTTATTGATGGCCAATCGGACGATACTAATAAATAGTGGGATCGAACAAACCATCTACGGCAGCTGTGTGAAACTGATGAAATATCAGAGGGCCGCAAGTACATATTTTCAGTGATTCGCGGGCCGCAAAGTTGATAATAAAAAATAAACCCAAATTGTATTAAATACTGCTTCAGATCAGTATTGTTAAACAAATTGTCTTTTTGTTATTTTTCTATGTGCTTTTTTGTTTTCGTTTAATTGTTTGTTTAATTAATTGTAAATGTAAATTATTTGTTTTGTTTAATTTGTTTTTTTTTTTTAATTGTTTAGTGTACATTCCAAAGTAACAAACATTTTCTACTAACTTACTTACTTATCCGGCGCTACAACCGCTTTGCGGTCTTGGCCTGCCTCAGGAGTGTCCGAAACCGCTCACGGTCTCGCGTTTTCGTCTGCCAGTCCGTTATCCCGGCCTTAATGGCGGACGCCTCCACGCCATCTTGCCACCTCAATTTGGGCCTACCACGCCTCATCTGTCATTGTAGACGGCCTAAAAAGACTTTACGGGCTGGGTCGTCCGTTTCCATGCGTACAACATGGCCAGCCCACCGGAGTCTGGCGAGCTTAATACGCTGCACAACAGTGAGGTCGCTGTACATCTCGTATAGCTCGACATTTTGTACTATCTTTATTAATTAAAATGGAATATTTTTGACTACCAGCGTTTTCGCATCGCATTTTTAAACTATAAAATTACTATCAAACACAGTTTTTCACTCAGGTAGTGGAAGTCTGTTGGTACAGCCGTCAACTCGACGTAGCAACATGCCCTTCATGGGTTCAAGTCCCGAATAGACCGCGTCCCCATACGTAGGACTGACTATCCTACTATGGTAACAATAAGTCACTGAAAGCCAAGCTCACTTCAGTAGTGGGTACAGGCAGGCCTTTACCGACAGCGATTGTTGTGCCAAAGAAGAAGAAGAAGAAGAAGTGCAAGTCTAGCAGCCTTCGACAAATCTTTTTCGAGCAATTCAAGCTATCCATCGCTTTATGCTTAAGACAAATATTTGCCTGCAATCTTTCGACAGATCGAGAAAATAATCGTTTTCTGGTCGTATATTGTGCATTTCTTGCAACAAGAACCCGCTTTTAGGAAGTAATTTGTTAAATTACGAAAATTTCATCTGACGAAGATTTGTGGTGTGTGAACGTGAATCTTTTTTGACACTTGAATTGGAGAAAAGTTTTGTATTGCAGCACTTTAGCATTTCGATTAGTTTAATCATTTTATCTTAAATGTAATCCTTTTATCTTGGTTTTAATTTTTGGAGAGGTTGGACTCGCCTTATAGATTGTGGGGTTCAAATAATCTCAACTTGGCTAAAAACACTTCCGATGAGTCTTGAATATTGAATTTTAACTGATTTTTATGGTGGTGTGATTATGACAAAATCAAAAGCAGCTCCAATCAAAATCAAAGATGTAACATTCTACGGTCGGACCCGTGCAGAGCCGTTAGGAGTAATCTGAAGCGGAGCCGACTGATGCCTCTACACGACACGATCGTCAAAATCGGTGGGACCGATTGGATCCAGTTCTGGTTACAGACTTACCGCTCCATGCGACAACCGACGACTCCAACGGTTACGAATGGCTCTGGACGGCTCCGGCGGCTTCAGACCTCAACGAGCGGAACTGTTGGTTTGATTTGGCCGAAATCGGAGTAGGAGTAGCAATAATCCAAAATGGGTTTGAACCGTGGATGCGATTCCGACAATCCATCACTAGTTGTTGCGTAGTTTCCAAGGGTGTTTATGTAGATATTCATCAATCGTATTTCCTTTCTAGGTTTTTCATATACAATGTGCAATCGAGTCTACACATTTTTTGCAAATATCCAGGATTTAATCGAAATCTAATGCGACTGAGTTTGCATTCGATTTAATGTTTCTTAAGGTTCTCGGTTGCTCTGTACGTATGTGTACAATAAGTTGATTAGGACAATCCATCACTAGTTGTTGCGTAGTTTCCAAGGGTGTTTATGTAGATATTCATCAATCGTATTTCCTTTCTAGGTTTTTCATATACAATGTGCAATCGAGTCTACACATTTTTTGCAAATATCCAGGATTTAATCGAAATCTAATGCGACTGAGTTTGCATTCGATTTAATGTTTCTTAAGGTTCTCGGTTGCTCTGTACGTATGTGTACAATAAGTTGATTAGGACAATCCATCACTAGTTGTTGCGTAGTTTCCAAGGGTGTTTATGTAGATATTCATCAATCGTATTTCCTTTCTAGGTTTTTCATATACAATGTGCAATCGAGTCTACACATTTTTTGCAAATATCCAGGATTTAATCGAAATCTAATGCGACTGAGTTTGCATTCGATTTAATGTTTCTTAAGGTTCTCGGTTGCTCTGTACGTATGTGTACAATAAGTTGATTAGGACAATCCATCACTAGTTGTTGCGTAGTTTCCAAGGGTGTTTATGTAGATATTCATCAATCGTATTTCCTTTCTAGGTTTTTCATATACAATGTGCAATCGAGTCTACACATTTTTTGCAAATATCCAGGATTTAATCGAAATCTAATGCGACTGAGTTTGCATTCGATTTAATGTTTCTTAAGGTTCTCGGTTGCTCTGTACGTATGTGTACAATAAGTTGATTAGGACAATCCATCACTAGTTGTTGCGTAGTTTCCAAGGGTGTTTATGTAGATATTCATCAATCGTATTTCCTTTCTAGGTTTTTCATATACAATGTGCAATCGAGTCTACACATTTTTTGCAAATATCCAGGATTTAATCGAAATCTAATGCGACTGAGTTTGCATTCGATTTAATGTTTCTTAAGGTTCTCGGTTGCTCTGTACGTATGTGTACAATAAGTTGATTAGGACAATCCATCACTAGTTGTTGCGTAGTTTCCAAGGGTGTTTATGTAGATATTCATCAATCGTATTTCCTTTCTAGGTTTTTCATATACAATGTGCAATCGAGTCTACACATTTTTTGCAAATATCCAGGATTTAATCGAAATCTAATGCGACTGAGTTTGCATTCGATTTAATGTTTCTTAAGGTTCTCGGTTGCTCTGTACGTATGTGTACAATAAGTTGATTAGGACAATCCATCACTAGTTGTTGCGTAGTTTCCAAGGGTGTTTATGTAGATATTCATCAATCGTATTTCCTTTCTAGGTTTTTCATATACAATGTGCAATCGAGTCTACACATTTTTTGCAAATATCCAGGATTTAATCGAAATCTAATGCGACTGAGTTTGCATTCGATTTAATGTTTCTTAAGGTTCTCGGTTGCTCTGTACGTATGTGTACAATAAGTTGATTAGGACAATCCATCACTAGTTGTTGCGTAGTTTCCAAGGGTGTTTATGTAGATATTCATCAATCGTATTTCCTTTCTAGGTTTTTCATATACAATGTGCAATCGAGTCTACACATTTTTTGCAAATATCCAGGATTTAATCGAAATCTAATGCGACTGAGTTTGCATTCGATTTAATGTTTCTTAAGGTTCTCGGTTGCTCTGTACGTATGTGTACAATAAGTTGATTAGGACAATCCATCACTAGTTGTTGCGTAGTTTCCAAGGGTGTTTATGTAGATATTCATCAATCGTATTTCCTTTCTAGGTTTTTCATATACAATGTGCAATCGAGTCTACACATTTTTTGCAAATATCCAGGATTTAATCGAAATCTAATGCGACTGAGTTTGCATTCGATTTAATGTTTCTTAAGGTTCTCGGTTGCTCTGTACGTATGTGTACAATAAGTTGATTAGGACAATCCATCACTAGTTGTTGCGTAGTTTCCAAGGGTGTTTATGTAGATATTCATCAATCGTATTTCCTTTCTAGGTTTTTCATATACAATGTGCAATCGAGTCTACACATTTTTTGCAAATATCCAGGATTTAATCGAAATCTAATGCGACTGAGTTTGCATTCGATTTAATGTTTCTTAAGGTTCTCGGTTGCTCTGTACGTATGTGTACAATAAGTTGATTAGGACAATCCATCACTAGTTGTTGCGTAGTTTCCAAGGGTGTTTATGTAGATATTCATCAATCGTATTTCCTTTCTAGGTTTTTCATATACAATGTGCAATCGAGTCTACACATTTTTTGCAAATATCCAGGATTTAATCGAAATCTAATGCGACTGAGTTTGCATTCGATTTAATGTTTCTTAAGGTTCTCGGTTGCTCTGTACGTATGTGTACAATAAGTTGATTAGTTGTTATGAATACATAAATGTTTCGATAAAATATAGTGGCAAAATGATTGTTCTTCTCTGGAAAATTTATATAAACTTCGACAAATAGTAATTACAGATTTGTTGGTTTGCGGTGCTTTATGCAACTCTCAAAATATTCTCGAGGACCGCATTCAAATTCGACGTGGGCCACCAGATTACCATACCTGTGGCCGTATCGGGGTGGTCGTTCGTCGAAGAACGTTCGTCGCTCATGAGTGGACAGGGTTGTACCACTAGATTGGGCAGAACGAAATCTATACGGTTTTCTAAATTTTGATCAGAGACGGCTATGAAATGAGTGAAAATGAGCATCGCGGTGAACGTTCCCGGGAACGAACGACCACTCCGATACGGCCGCTGATCTACAGGATACGATGATTACATCGTTAAACGAGGATAAATAATTAAGCGATCCAACCAATAAATCAATGGAAACTCTGAAAGTATTGCGTCTCAAAAGTACAGATATTTATAGCTCAATGATCGAGGA
>AXCO02004928.1:0-19435 GCA_000473525.2 Anopheles melas | reverse complement strand
AATTTGGATTCTTTGCGGCTATTCGAAACCGATTCTAATTCCAGAGCCGATTCCGAGACCAATTCCGAAGCCGCTTCCGATTCCGAGGCCGCTTCCCAAACCGCGTCCGGAGCCGATTCCGGAGGTAATTCATAACCTAGCCGGACCTAGCCGAAATCGATTCCAACGAAAACTTATTTTTGTCCCATCACTAGTTGGGTGAGCAGTTTGTCCTTGTCCTCCTTGTTTTGTTTTCTTGCTTGCAAGCATCTGGTAACCCCGGAAGGGGGGGGGGGGGGGGTCGGTCGTTCGACCAACTCCCGCCTGACGTCGATAGCATCTCGGGTGGAAATCAAATAATATTTCAATTACTCCTGCAAAAACGTGCCCAGCACAGTGGGTGGGTGGGAGGGGGGGGGGATGGGGGGAGGGGGTCAGTATCGTACTTTCGTCGGAGTGACATTCGTTCATCGCAGGCTTCGAACCCGACTGTTGCGCAAGTACTGACTGCACCGCGGGCATGACAATGCGTGAAGCCAAATCAAAGTAATTATAATTCATCAAACCTTCGCTCGGGCTTTGATTTCCCGCACAAAGCGGAAGGCTAAGGACGAAGGGGAAGAGAAAAAATAACGCATTTGCACGCCTGAACGGCAAATGCAATCATAATGAAAAATAATTTCCTGCCTCGATTGTTGCACCGTAATTGCTGCACCCGACTGCACTGTGCCGGATTATGCCGAGCTTTTGCAGTGTGCTGAGCTTCTTTTTTTTTATTGGTGCTACACACAGCTACAGCTCGAAAGAACGTAATGGAGTTGTTTTGTTGTGTCTTGTGAGCTGAGTACATACAAAAAAGCAATCACAAAACCTTCGAGAATGAGTCCCGTGGGCCGGGAGAAGTGTGAAGCAGGTTGGTCGTGCAATCTTAATTAACTTTAAGCCCGATTGTGTGCTGGCGGGACAGTTTGGTATCTTTGTAGTGATAACTTGCAGGGCAAAAAAAATGGAAGGAATAATGACTTTTTTGGCTAGCCAAAAATAATCACTTTACCCGCCATCCGAGACCTCAGCTGGTGGGCGGTCTTGGAGCCGCTTTCGTGCATTAAGCTGCGATCGTTTTCGGTGTGTCTTTGTGTGCGCCACTAGCAGACGAAATGAAAAAAGGGCTAGCAGAATATGTTCTAAAGAAATGGATTAATGTATTTCGCGATTGCTAATGAAGCTAAATAAATTCGTCCCAACTCCTCCCCTTTTTTTACTTAAAAAAGAATAACCACAAATCTTGGCTATTCTTGGCTATTCTTGGCTGGTCCACCTTTTTGACGCATGGAATGAATTTCGAGCCCCACACAGGCCCTCCCGCTTCCGCACTGGAGCGCATTTGAAACTATAGCCCAGGGCAGGACGCGCCAGCAACACAACAGCAAAAAATAGTTCCACTCTCACATACCGATAGCGATCCCTGGGCGAGCCGATTGTACCGAGCAACTTCACAGCATAATAATGAGCGAAAAAGGATCTCGGGCAAGATTGCAGGGCCACGGGCAATGGTGGCAAATAATGATACAAAAATTCTTGCACCCACCAGCAACGGATTTGCGCACTCCCCCTTTTGCTGGACCTTCGCGGGCAACGCGGGTGCTGCTAACAATCTAAGAAGCGATCTAGCGCGCGCACAAACACCGACACACAAATTGCACCGAAATGGATGCTAATAGCGCCCGCAGCAAGAAATAAAATACCCGAAAATGTAAAACGTGCAGCGCGGCGCACGAATTTTGCGCGGAAAAGTGCGTGGCGTTCATGCAAAGCTGCTGCGGCCCGCGATGGGAAAAGTTTTCGGCCAATTTTTTTTTTCGTCGCAAAAACCCATTCTTTCCCTTCCAATTTTTTTTGTGAAGTAGAACGGCTATAGAAAACCACACCAAAAAAAAAAAACGTTTCGACATTCAAACTGCTTTCCCCCGGGAAAATCTGTGCATCTTCATCGCGCGTGCAAAAGGTTGATGAAAAAAGTTTCGATTGTTTTCCGATATGATATTGGGTGCCGGTTACATTTTCCAGTGGGTGAGGCGGGTTTGGACCCCTTTTTTGTATGTGTGTGTGCGTGTTGCTTGTAGCGTGTACCCGGAATACTGAAACGCACAGAGGGAAACTGTTTTCGGTCGTAGTAGGCCTTCCTTCACGCGAAAGGATGCCGCCGACCGGCCGACCGTGCGCGATGGCATGATGCGATATTCATGTAATGGCAATCAAAAACATGTCGAACGCCTACTTCGAACGTGTTTGTATTTTGTTTTGCAACGGTTGCGCCGCCGTCGTCGCCGTTGTCGTGGCGACCTGTTTAAAATTTCAAATCGTTTGTCTCATCCTGTGCCACTGGGCATGGGCGCCCACAGGTATTTGTGGGATGATGGGCACGCGGCCCCAACCCCGTATTGAGGTAAGCCAACGATAAAGAGCAAAATAAGTAGCCACCGGCGGGGGTGGTTTGTTTTCATGCCACTTTGCCAACTGCAGCACTAAAACTCCAAAACCATAATGCCGGTTAGATTATGTCCGACCACCACCGGAATGCAAAGTAAACCGCATTAAGTTCAAACCCGTCGTTTGGTTTTGTTTTTCTCCACCCCACCCACTAGGCTAGAAAGGCGAAAAACGTTAACCGCACCCTGCACGGTCTGCACGAGCGCAAGCAGGCGACATTCAGCGAGCGCAACCAGCTAAAGTACGCCCGGCGGCTGGTGGTGAAGCTGGGCAGCGCGGTCATTACGCGCGAGGACGAGCACGGTCTCGCGCTGGGCCGGCTGGCCTCGATCGTCGAGCAGGTGGCCGAATACCACGTGGAGGGCCGGGAGTGCATCATGGTCACGAGCGGTGCGGTCGCGTTCGGCAAGCAGCGCCTGACGCAGGAGCTGATCATGTCCCTCTCGATGCGCGAAACGCTCTCGCCGACGGACCACACGCGCCAGGACGCGGGCACGCTGGTGGAACCGAGGGCGGCCGCCGCCGTCGGCCAGTCCGGTCTGATGTCGCTGTACGATGCGATGTTCGCCCAGTACGGCATCAAGATCGCGCAGGTGCTCGTGACCGAGCCGGACTTTTACAACGAGGAAACGCGCAAAAATCTGTTCAGCACGCTGTCCGAGCTGATCCACCTGAACATAGTGCCGATCATCAACACGAACGATGCGGTGGTGCCGCCGATGTTCATCGTCGACCAGGAGGTGTCGGCCACCGGCAAGAAGCGGGGCATCCGGATCAAGGACAACGACAGCCTGGCGGCACTGCTCGCGGCCGAGATTCATGCCGACCTGCTGATACTGATGTCGGACGTGGACGGCATCTACAACAAGCCGCCGTGGGAGGATGGCGCCCGGCTCATGCACACCTACACGGCCGGCGACAAGAACCTGATCAAGTTCGGCGAAAAGTCCAAGGTCGGTACGGGAGGCATGAACTCGAAGGTGATGGCGGCGACCTGGGCGCTGGACCGCGGGGTCAGCGTGGTCATTTGCAACGGCATGCAGGACAAGGCGATCAAGAGCATACTTACCGGGCGCAAGGTGGGAACGTTCTTTACCGAATCCACCGCCGAGAAGGCGACCCCTGTCGAGCAGATTGCGGAAAATGGTAAGCCACAGCCGCCCTGGAAGGAAATGGGGGCAGTTAATCTCACTATTTCTCACTCGTTTCTCTCTCTTTCACAGCACGTAATGGCAGCCGAGTGCTGCAGAATCTTACCGCCGCCGAGCGGGCACAGGCAGTCAACACACTGGCCGACCTACTCATCTCGCGACAGTCGCAAATTCTCGAAGCGAACGCGAAAGATCTGGAAGAGGCGAAGAAGTCGGGGTTGGCCAAACCGCTGCTTTCCCGACTGTCCCTGACGCCCTCCAAGCTGGAAAGCTTGGCCAAAGGACTGAAGCAGATTGCGGACGACAGCCACCGGGTAGGGTGGGGAGAACACTGCAGTTGACACTTTACGCTGCAGTGGTTGCTTTGTTGAGAGACCGTGCAATGTTGTTTACACTTTTCCAATATTTTTTTCCAATCGGCAGAACGTCGGGCGTGTAGTCAAGCGCACCAAGCTGGCCGACGGGCTGGAACTGAAGCAGGTCACCGTGCCGATCGGGGTGCTGCTGGTCATATTCGAGTCCCGGCCGGACTCGCTACCCCAGGTGGCCGCCCTCGCGATGGCGTCCGGCAATGGGCTGCTGCTCAAGGGCGGCAAGGAGGCGGCCCACAGCAACCGGGCCCTGATGGAGCTGGTGAAGGAATCGCTTGCCGCGACGGGCGCCTCGAACGCGATCTCGCTGGTGTCGACGCGCGAAGAGATTAGCGATCTGCTGTCGATGGACGAGCACATCGATCTGATCATACCGCGCGGGTCGAGCGAGCTGGTGCGCAGCATCCAGGAGAAGGCCCAGCACATCCCGGTGATGGGGCACGCGGAAGGCATCTGCCACGTGTACGTCGATCGGGAGGCGGATCTCGACAAGGCGCTGAAAATCATTCGCGACTCCAAGTGCGACTATCCGGCCGGTAAGAGATCCCCACGCCACGTGGTAGTGATAATAGATGCGCACGGTTATATTCTTTCTTTTGTGGCTTGTATCTTTTCCAGCTTGTAATGCCATGGAGACGCTGCTCATTCACGAGGACCTCCTGCAGAACAGTTCCTTCTTCACCGACGTGTGCAACATGCTGAAGCGCGAGGGCGTCAAGATCAACTCCGGCCCGAAGCTGAACCAGATGCTGACCTTCGGCCCGCCCCAGGCCAAGTCGCTCAAGTTCGAGTACGGTGCGCTGGAGTGCAGCATCGAGGTGGTGAAAAATCTCGAAGAAGCAATCGACCACGTGCACACGTACGGCAGCGGCCACACCGATGTGATCGTAACGGAAAATCGTACGTATCAAAGGATCGAGTCTAAAAACAAAATACGAAAAAAACATTTTAAACAACTTCTCTTTACCGTTTCCGTTGCAGCCACGTCGGCCACCTACTTCCAGAGCAATGTGGACAGTGCGTGCGTGTTCCACAACGCCAGCAGCCGGTTCGCGGACGGCTTCCGGTTCGGGCTCGGCGCGGAGGTGGGCATTTCCACCGCGAGAATACACGCCCGCGGCCCGGTCGGTGTCGAGGGTCTGCTCACGACGAAATGGATCCTGAGCGGCGTTGACCATACGGCGTCGGAGTTTACCGACGGATCGCGTGCCTGGCTCCATCAGTCGCTACCGACCGACCAGTAGCAGGTGGTCGTCCTTCCGCTAAATTGCTCTTGCCTGCAATCGCTCGCCAGCGTGCTTCCGTTTACGCAGCTTTGTCTTACGGACGGATACGGATTGATTGCTGCCTCGGAAGGGCCGTTGTGGAGTTCACACAGCCAGATGATCCCACCCCAAAAGGTGCAATGCACGCGCGCGCGCGCCGCGAATTGCGTACACAAAGCGGGAATGCGCAACACAATCGAATAAAACTCAATTAATTATCCTTACCGTATCAAATTAACGTGACGGATCGGGAGCATAATCACTTTGTGACCGCCGGCATGAGGTCACCTGTACTGGGGTATGTGCAACGGGTGTATGTGTGCGTTTATTTGTGTGAGTGTGTATGTTTGGGTTGCAAATGAAATAAAAGCCGTCTGTAAATAACGATAGTTTAATTCCTGCTGCACCGTTCATTACTTTCCTTGTGTCCACGTTCCCCGGGGTGTGTGTGTGTATAAAAATTAAATTAATTTCATTCGTGCCTAATGAGCGTACAATAAATTATGCACGGCCGAAAATTCACCAGAATGATGCACGCGCTAAAAGTCGGAATGCCGAAAGAAATGATCTTGGTAAGAGGGAGGGGGAGGGGGATGGTAATTTAATTCCTCATTATAAATTGCAGAGAGTGGCACAAAATTCAGCGCAAGCCGGTCAAAATTATGGTAACGCTTGTTGCAGCATAGGAGCATCAAATGTGATCGCACAGCGACTGCAAATGCATTCGCTCTCCCTTAACAACTCTTGATTGACAATGCGTTCCTGTTGAAGTAATTAATCTTTATTTGCGATAGTTATACATCGACCTTGTCAGTAACACGCCAGCACACGAGATAGAGCGAAGGCTTTCCGGCTTCGGCCGGGCTACACAATATTTACAACTCTCTACTGACCTACCCCTTCCCTACTCTTGCCACGCGCATGATTCCGCTTCTAAATGGTTCGCGGGTCTACAGTACAGTGTCTGTGTGTGCGTGTTGTTAAATTTAATGTAAATACATAAGTGTAGTGTTATCACATCCTGCAACACTGCTGCACGCTGCATTGCAGCTGCCGCCACCAGTTCCCAGGCGCACCCCAGGACACAGGTACAAAGGTGCCATCCTCACCACCACCACCACGCGCGCGTTCGTCTCACATGAGCCTTCGCGTTTCAGTGATTATCGAAATCGGACAAATCAAACACGGGCATTTCGAGCGGTGCTAGCGCGGTGGACAGATTGTCATGCATTAATCCGTGCGTATGCTTCTGCGTGCTGGGGCTACCACCACCTCCTTTGCTCGCGCTGGCCAACGAGTCCGTGTCCCCTAACCCTTTCCCAGCATCCGAGCTGCTCGCCGGAGCTTCCCGTTCCTTTTCGTAGTAGCGCAGCTTCTCCCGCAGCTCCTCGTTTTCCGTCGCGTACTCGTCCACGTTCTGGGCCATGCGCTGGATCAGTATGTGCAGCGAGTGGTTCAGAGCGATTAGCTCGTTCACCGTTTTGGGACCACCACCACCACCACCATTCACCGCCGGTTGGGCCGCGGTCAGGGCTGTGTTGAGCGATTCGAGCAAACCGTCCGTATCGTCCAGGTTGTGATAGATAGCCACCTGCAGGTCGTTGTATTTGTCCATCTTTTCGATCTGTTGTGCGAGAAAGTCGGGATTCTTGCGGCGCTGGTAGTCGAGCGCCCGGAGGTACCGCTCGTACTGCTGCTTCCGGACCAGCATGAAGTCGACCTGCTTGAGGTGGTACTTTCGCTGCAGCTGCAGCGACTCCTGCACGACGGTATTCGTCTGCAGCTTGAGCGCCTCGTTGAAGTGCGACACGGCCTTCCGGTGACACTCGATGGCTTCGTCAAAGCGTCGATTTTTAGCAAAGTTTTCCGCCCTTCTGCCGTACATGTGAGCCTACAAGGGAAAAGAGTGACACGCGTTTAATTGTTGCACTACATGGCAAATCTGTGCAGCAGAAAGTAATTTTTACCCTATTTAGATGCGAATTTTCCATCGAAAGTGTGTAGCACAAGCGAAACGTAAACAAACTTTCACGCCACCACTTGCTTTGTTGTGTCGAAACCCGAACGCGAAACAGCTGATCTGTTGCCTGCCACAAGCGCGGCAGTGTTGCCAGCTTCGGCGCGAGCGCTCCCGCCAGCTGTCACTTTCATATTTCGCCACATTGTTCTATTTACGTGTTTGTTTTTACGACGTTTTTACCACTCCAACTACCGCGAAGTGCGCGCGTTAATTCGTATCTTTTCCCCTTTTTTGACTGTTTTTACCGTGTGAAAGTGATTGTGTGTCGTGTCGCGTTCGCTGCAAAGGGTGTACTGTTTTGTTTTTTCCTCCGCTCATTAGCATGAAGTGTTATCGGTTTGCCATACACCACGCCAGCCATTCGACGGGACGCCCTAGCTGATAAACAAAATCCCCACGAGCGCTATCGTGAAACCATCCTACTGCCACCATAGAAAGAAGGAAAGAAACCGCCGCACCACAATGTGTAGGGACGAAATTTTAGCGCACCTGACGGAAATGTTCGGTGATCATATTGAGCAGGAGCGAATCATTGCCACGATCGAGCAGTATGACGACTGTGAGTATGCGTCATTGCGTTTTCAAGGTTTTCGCCTCCTTTCCTTTCCAAACTGACCGAACCGTTTGCTTTCCCTTCGACTGCGGTGTGTAGTGAACGCGTGTGTCGAAGCGCTGCTGAAGGACGAGGAACAGATCGTTTCATCCCCGGACCGACCGAAACCGGACGAAGCACTGCCAATAGCATTACCACCACCACCACCATCGCCCACCGATGGGCCCGACTCCTCGACCGGCGCTACCCGCAAGCAGGTGAACGTGGCGAAGGGCAACCTCCAGTCAGAGATGGCCACCAGCTTCGCCAGCCTGCTGCAAAAGGGCAGCTTGCCGGTGCAATTGCAGCAGCCCGGCAACAGCGCCAGCCAGCGGCCCCGGGGCCCCGGCAAGCACAAGCCAGCGCCGGACCAGCCGGCGAACTATCAAAACATCCTCGACATGGTGGGCCAAGGTTATCGCGTCATGGTGCTGATGCGTGGAGCGCCGGGCAGTGGCAAATCGCACCTATCGCGGGCGCTTATCGACCACACTTCGGGGGGCGATTATCGTAATCACATATTTAGCGCCGACGACTACTTCATGGTGAACGGTGTGTACAAATTCCAGCCCGATGCGATCGACGCGGCGCATCGCTTTAATCAGCAAAACGTGCTGGCAAAGGCACGTGACGGCTGGAGCCCGATCGTGGTGGACAACACGAACATCTGCCTGTGGGAGATGTATCCGTACGTGCAGATGGCGGCCGACCACGGGTACTTTCTCGAGGTGCTCGAGCCGCAAACGCACTGGCGGAACAACAGCCGCAGCCTGGCGATACGCAACACGCACGGCGTGCCGGAGCCGAAGATCAAGCGGATGCTGCAGAACTACGAGAAGCTTGCGAGCGTGCAGGACCTGTACCGGATGTGCAAGCTCGAGCACGCGCTGTACATTCCAGTCAAGATGCGCCACTATCCGATCCTGCCGAGCGACTTGCTGATTACTGGCGACGAGCAGCGGGCACCAGTGGACCAACCATCGCAGGCAGCGACCGTGCAGTGGAATGACGCATGGGAGGGTGGGATGACGAAAGCGACAAAAGACAACAGCGGACAGAAGCCTAACCTTTCCGCCATACCGCCGCCAAAGCCGCCTCGCGATCCGCAAAAGATAGGCACGCCCATTAAAGTGCCCGACTCCACCGGGCACCAGGGCGCGATGGAGGTAGATAGCGTCGGCGAACCGGCCGGTGCAATCGGTGGTGCAAGAGGCCGGCTTGACGAGGACAATTTTGTCTGGGATTTTACGGATGACTGGCGCAAGACGGCCACCAACTGGAAGCCGTACGACACGGAAAGCAATCAGTTCTGGGGCCAAACGTCGTCGTCGGCGTCCTCGTCGACGAAACCTCCCCCACCGGCGAACGTGCTAGAGCTAGAAGCGCAACCCCAGCGAACGTCCAATCCGCTCCACGAACCGATTGCGGAGTATCTCCTTTCCAGCGTGAAGGAACCGACCAAGCTGCCGGCAAAGTTTACTGATCCGGCACAAAAAACCCTTCCTCCGTCCACCGCGCTCCAAACGCCAGGCAAGGAAAAGGCGTCGAAAAAGACGGACAAAAAGCGAATCGCTTTGACAAAGCACAAGCGCGGTTGTCCGAATGAGAACGCGAGCTTTTCGGAGATTTGCAACCTCTACCCAAAGGTACCGGAGTCCTACCTGTGGGATCTGTTCGAGAAGTGCAGCGGCGATGGTGACTGGGTGGCGAACCTGCTGCTCGAGGAGCAAAAGTTGGAAAACTTTGAAAACCCGTTCGGCGATACTGGATCTTTAGCTGGCCAACGGCGGCGAGAGGAAGGTGGTGAGCTAGTAGATGCCCTCACGGAGACAGCGGTCAAGTGGAACTTGCTGGAATGTAGCTGCAACGAACCGATGCCGAAAGCTGTCCCGGTGGTACCGGTCGCACCGTCGCTGCTCGAGGTGGACACCTTGGAAGCGGACCAAATGCTAGGCGCCGCAAGCTACACACCCGCCGGCGGCTCCTCGGGCCATCAGTCACCGCGCGAAACGGTCCGGCGGACGGGGCAGGGGGGCCAGCAGCACAACAGCAAGGAAAACGCCCAAGCGCTCAAGAAGGAAATCGAGGCACGGTTCATACTCGGCAACGAACACTTCTCGGAACCGATTCAGAAGCTGCGCCTGGCTAGACGCATCGTCCCGGCAGCCGACGAGTCGCCGCCCGAGGAGCTGCTCGATCTGGAGGCGGCCGATAAGGCGACGGACAGTGAGGTGGTCGAACTGCGGCTCGGCGTCGAGCTGGTGCAGCAGCTGCACGCCATCTTCCGGGACAAGCACTGTCCCAAGTCGCTCGAGCTGGACGACCTGCAGTCCGACCGGACACGCGTGTTCATGGCAACGGAGACGGCGGAGCAGCTGTACCTGCTGTTCCTCGATTCGGTCTACAGCTACACCGAGGAGGAGCGGCAGCGCAGCCTGCGGGAAGACGCCCGCATGGCGCAGCTGATGCAGACGGAGGAAAAGTATCCCGCCCTGTTCAAACCGCCCGACCCGTCCGGCGAGCCGAACATGAAGGACATCATCGAGATGGAGGAAGCGCTGGCCGCCTACCAGAAGGAAACGAACGCCACCTGGCAGAAGGCGGACGGACCGCCCGACCTGGCCCAGCAGATGTCGCAGCAGAAGCTGAAGGAAATGTTCCCGCACGTGAACGGTGACGATCTGGTGGAGATTCTCGCTGCGCACAACAATCGCTTCGACGAGACGGTGCAGGTGCTGAACGCCTCTATCCCGGACACCGTGCGCCAGCAGATGCTGGAGAAGGAGGAGCTGCTGAAGAAGCGGGCTGAACACGAGAAGCAAAAGCTGCTCGATCTGTTCAGCTCGCCGACCTTCGCCACCCCGTCCCCGACCGGGTCGAGCCTGTCCGGCGAGGAGGCGATCAATTTCCACCTCATCAAGGCGGAAGAGTGTCGCAATCTGGCCCAGCATCATCTCGACCTCAAGAACGAATGCCACGCAAAGGCCCGGCAGGCGATTCAGCGCAATGTGCCGGGATTGGCCGACTATTACTCGCAGATTGCGCGCCTGCACCGGACCAAGATCGACATGTACAATAGCCGGGCGTCCAACTGCATCATGGAGGTGCACAAGCTGAAGCTGAACAATGACGAGGTGCTCGATCTGCACTATCTGCACTCGCAGGAGGCGCTACGCTGCTTGGAACTATTCCTAGCCGAGCATGCCTCGAATCTGCTCAACTCGCAGCAACGCTTCAAGACGCTGTACATCATCACGGGGCGCGGATTGCATTCCGCCGACGGCAAACCGATCATCAAGCAGCGCGTTAAAGCAATGCTGAGAGTTAAGAACATAAGGTAGGTGCCGCAGCAGTGTGATTTGGGGTTGGTGTGGAGACTAATGTTTTTTTTATATAATCCACACAGATACACCGAACTGAACCCGGGTTTCCTCAAGATTAAACTCTTCAATCGTGACGACCTGGAACAGCTTATGATGACGGCCTAAAAGGAGGCAGAAAGGGAGAAGGTCACGTACGAGAAAGTGTACTTAAGCGCACAAGCGTCTCAAGCCACCTCAATAGGGAGGAAAGCCGTCGGAAATCACGCTGTTTCAAGCTACACAACCAATCGCGTGTGTAGAAGGATGGACGGGAAAGGATAATCACGTTGCAACCCGAATGTACCTGATTTGCAGTCACGAGTCATCCGAGAGTCATTTAGCGAATAAAGTGAGTGCGCTCTTGCACAATGAGACGGATTTACGCCACGGATGTAAATGGATTTTTTTTCTAGAAACTGTGTAAAAGATAGAAAACACTTCTCCTGGTACATGAATCAAAGCAAATGTATCAAAATATATATAAAATTACGAAACTACCTCACTTTCCTAGTGGTGAATCCGTATCGTCGCACGGGAGTGCTTACTTTTCCCGGCGGTACAGCGGATCATTGCACCACAATTTATGCTCTATGCTTTTCGGATTCATATTCCAGAAGCGTTCGCGTTGCTTGTTAATTTTCGTCTGCTCCTCCGGCGAAAGAAAGTGGAACGTGTTGTTCGTTTTGAAACTTTGCACACTCGCGACCGACGAATCCGGCATTAGATGCTGATGCTGCAAACAGGAAACGATTGATTAATGTGCTGTCCCCGTCGTTATGGTACCGGGGTGTTGCATTGCCTTACCTTCGTATTGTTCCTGAGCTGTCCCGCGCACAATTTCATCTCATGTTCGTTCACTTCGTTGTACAGGCTTTGGTGACTTAGAGAGAATTTGGACAATTTTTTGTGCCTTCTGAAAATGAGAAGAGAAAATGGTATAAACCACTCGGAAAGCTTTGTCTCCGCCCCCCCCCCCCCCCCCCCAACCCCCCTGAACCGTACATAAGCTCCTCGAAATATGTATGGTTTGCAACATTTTTCGAAGATAACCGCTGATCAGGACAGTATGTGAGCATCTTCTTCATCAAATCCATCCCGAACACGTTCATGAGCGGCAGATGCCACCGTAGTTCGGTGGCTTGACGCTTGGCAAACTTTAAGTTCTTTACATTCCACGGCCGGAACCGCTCCAGCACAGTGGGCGATGGGGAACCGAGCAGCTCGTGTATGCAGTCCAGCATCTCGATCTCGTTTTCGCCCTGAAACAGTGGCTTCAGCGTCAGCATTTCATAGAAACAGCACCCAACCGCCCAAACGTCCATCTTGGGACCGTAGTAACCCATGGAGAGCATACATTCTGGGGCCCGATACCACCGGGTAGCGATGTAGATGGCGTACGGCGGACGTTGGGCGATCGTGGCCGCCGTTCCAAAGTCTGCCAGCTGGAGGGTTTCTCTCTAAAAACAAACAAAAAAGCGAACATCCAAAATAAATGAGTTTCCATTACCACTTGAGATCCAGGTCTACACCCACCTCACCTTGCCAATGATTCCGGAGGAAAATTTTACTAAAATATTTTCCGGCTTGACGTCCCGATGGAATATGCCGTTTTGGTGCAGATGCTCCAGCCCCAGCACGATCTGGTACAGCATTTTTCGGACGCGGTTCTCCGAAAACGGACGCACCCGTTTCTGCATGTACTCGTACAGGTTGATGTCCATCAGGTGCATGATTAAAGTTAAGCTTTTGTTTTCACTAAAAATATATAAATAAATATTACAGATCAATTACAGGTCAATTTCACGATACAACCGTCCGCAGTTTAAAACTTACAACACGTGGTCACATAGCTGCATAACGTTCGGATGGCTGGGCACCGACTTCATCAGCTGTATCTCAGCGTACGCTACATCGCACATCAAATCACTGCAACTATCGATCAGATGTTTGGCGGCATAGGATTTACCCGACTTCCGACAGCGCACGAGAAACACTTCCGAATAGGCTCCGCTTCCGATTTGGTGAATGATGTCGTATCCTGTTGGGAGGAGTGAGAAAGAACAGAAGATAAATATATGAATTAATAATCAATGCGATACAAAATATTGCTCACCTGTTATTTTAAAGGCACTCATCTTTCCTGTCTTGTCCCGTTTTTTACCAGTAAACGACCCTTTGCTTTCGAAAAAAATAGCAATAATCAAATAAACCAACCATGCGGACTATCGAGATACACACACCAAACCGTGCAAATTCCATACGAACGGATGAAAACTCAACGACTCCTTTGTACATGTGTACTTGGATTAGAAATTTATTGAATTCCTGCGCTCCTTGATTGGTTACTACAGTTCCTATCATACATTTCGCGAGCAAAGTCGCGAAAAAGGCACAACGTTCCCCTGTGCTTGCTTATAAAGTATTTTCCCTACGATTGGAATAAACCTGACCCACATGGTGGTATCTTCTCCGTTACCCTCCCTACTCGCTTCTGCGGTGGTTCCTACGAAATAACAACAACCTCTTCCCTCTCTGCAACAGCTTCTCTATTGCAAACGTTGGCGAAATTTCAAATCGTAAATCGTAAAACAGTATTCCACTATCTAAAATGCATAACATATCTGCGCTTATCCTATTCCTAGGGCCATGCATGCTTTTCACAGCTTCTCCACCTTCTCGAACAGCAGCGCCCGGTTCCGTATGGACCGGCGGAACAGATTCCCCTTCGGCTGGAACTCTTTCTTTGGTGGTGTTTCCAGGAACACGCCCTCGAAGATGGTTTCCAAATTCAGCCGACTCCGGCTAACGTTCCCATCCGGCGGGGTCAGTCCGATGCGGGCATGTATTTCGTCCAGCGTTACATACCCTTCGGCCGGCTGCTGACCGTTGCCGGTGGTGCTGGCGGCTGGTGCTGGTGGTGGTGGCGTCATCCCGTACAGCGGCGTACTGCAGCCCGAGTAGCAGCTGCGGCCGGATTTCGGTGTCGAGGTGGGCGATTCGAACGGTTCCAGCTCAATCGGTGACAGTGATCGGGCCGAGGGCGACATCGAGCAGGCAGAGAATGGTGGCATTTCGTCGAGCAGGCTGCCCTCCGCCACTCCACTTCCGTCGTCCGATCCGTTGAATGGCGACAGGTACCCGTCCTCATCGGACGAGCTCGATTCGTACTCCTTCCGTACCGGTGGTCCAGCCGTCGCCAGCCTACTGCTGATGCTGCTGCTACTAACGGTCTTTGGTGCCGTTGTGACTTTGTGCATCGTAATTTTGGGGGCTAGGCGAACGTCGTGGCGTGGGTAAACTATTCGTTCGATCGTTTCCTCGCGAGACGCACTTGGCACACGGGGTAGCTTTCTGCCAAGCTCAAACAGTCGAAAGGCAAACACAACAAACAGGTACACCAGATTTTACAGGTAAACGAATGCAAGGACGCGAAAGCGGTTCACATTTTCGACAACACTTTGAATCGCCGTTTGACGTTTTGACAGCACGTGCGCTCCGTCTCGCTTCGTTCGCTTGATATCCCTTTCGCTCGCGTTGCCTGATCGCGGTTTGACAGCTCGTTGCATGGTCGAACCCCATCATCGCATCGAGCAACGCAGATTGTAGCAGTGGGTTCGACTATGTGATTACCGTCGTTCGTCGAGCTTCGTCGTTTCCCTTCCCGTTGCGTTGTTGAAAACATGAAAGCATAACCATCATCATCATCAGCAGCAGCAGCAGTAGCAGCATCGCCACACGAAAGCGACACCAAGTGTATACTTTTTTCTACCCGTACCTGCTGACTACGTTTTCCTCCCCGTGCACTGCGCGATAGCCTTTGGGGCCAATCGTTCTGGAAAGGTAAGTATCGCTCAACCTGCTGTTGCTGCCTTCGGTGTTCTGCCTCCCAGCACGCCCAGAGCTCACGGCTGCTGCTGCGTTCCGGGGCAAATCGTTCCCTCAGACTCAGCTCAGAGCGCAGCAGCCACAGCGGACACGCGATACCCGACAGCGAAACACAGTCGGAAGGCTGTGTCTACTTTTCCGGGTGAAACGCTTGCAGCTGGGTAGTGCGACGCCCGCTGATGGACTGATACACATCCGGGTATCGCTGTGCACATCCGGAAACGGGTGCCCCAAACAACCTAAGCAGTCAATTTTAAGATATTCAGTATTGATTTTTGTCACCGTATTGATTTAAGGGCAAAGTTTACACACACTGATAATATTTCCCCCAACCCGTTTTTATCTCTCTCTCGTTCCATGCCGTGCGTGAACAGCTTGGGTTGCTGGGATCCATTTGCCTTAAACCCTCATCAACCTATCCGGGAAACTTCCGTCCCTTTGCTCGGGACACAACAACGACGGGACGGTACTGCCTGGATCGTCAGAAGACTGATCGCTCAGTAAGGCTGCTGCGTTTGCTGGTGGTTGTGATTTTGCAAAACAATCGACGATTGACTCCTGTGTGCACGTGAACAAACTGATGTGGAAATAGCTGGCCGCTCGATTCCAAGAAGAAGCCAACGCTAGCAAGACAGCCCAGGAGATTCCGCCGTCAGTGCCCGCTTGGACCTGCAGGAAGCAAACGCTCCACAATTGACAGATTACAAATGCCCAGAGGTAAACGTCGTCACGCCATAGACATGCGGCCCAGCGAAGAAGACCAGCAGTCGACCAAGCGACAGCGAAATAGTTATCAAAGGTAAGTCGCAGCAGCAAAAGGGAGAGGAAGTACCTTCCCGATTATCGACGTCATTTGATGTGTACGGTTGGTGCGTGTGTGGTAAGAGCCCCGATAATGAGCCTGACCCGTACAGGATGTTTGGGGCACGTCGTGAGCTGTGTCCAGGCGTGCATTTGATTTGTACGTTTGTTTCCCCCTTTGCTCGAACGATAGGATGCTTGGTTTCCCCTCTCACCTCGTCTCCTGCCAACCTTCTTCCTTCCCCCTCTCTAAATGACCGACCTGGTCGGTGGAGCTAAATTAGCGCTACCCTCTCGTATGTCCACGTAGTAGCAATGGCAGTATGTGCAGCGTGGCGCGTCTTTTTTAAAAAAAGATCAACACGATATTTTTAGCACACAGGGGCATACACACACACACACACAGGGAGGTCCGCAGCAAACGAATGTGAGTTGCTTTCCTTCCCAATTTTCACTTTCCATTTGTCAGCGAAACACCGTCCCCGAAACAAGCACCAGCACCACCAAGCACGGTGTGGTGTGGGTTTTTCTTGCGCTCCGAGCGTGTGTAGAACAGCGAGTGAAGAACACGATAACAGTGATAAAAGTGTCTGTTGTGGTGCGGCTCGACATTATCATTCTTTCGGTCCATTCGGCCTCATTTTTCCGGCTGGCAGGGCGAAAGGGACGGGTTTTCTTCGATGTTCGATAGTAGCCGGACGTCTGTAGTGGCGAATGTTTAGCGCGTTTCTCGACTGATCTGTCAACGGAACGGAGGCGAGATACATACGAGATGGGTGACGGAATGTATGGGTCTTGCAGATATGCGGCGCCTACTTGGGATGGGTCTATTTCACCGTTGCCATTGCTTCACTGACATGGTTTGTTTTGCCTTTCGCTTGCAGCTCACGGCGCTACAGCAAATCGGAGGATGCCTTCAATCAGAAACGATGCCTCACCTGGTTCCGGGAGTACACCACACCGGACGATCCGGACACTTTAGGTAAGATGGTGAAACTTCCACCGTACATGTATTATGTGCGTGTTTGTGTGTGTGTGTGTGCAAATGTGTTAAGTAATCGGCAAAAAAGAGCCCGCTGAGTCGCTTCGCTAAGGACCAAGTCCACCTCCGGTGGCCGGTAAACAATGGGTCTAATTTTAGACTATTAACGGAAGGGCCATTGGCACTTACTGGCGTTGTTTGCCTTTTGAAGGGAAACATGTAGCGAAAAGGGGGTTTTTTCTAATCAACTTTTCCCATGTTTTTAGGTCCCGAAGGGATGGAAAAGTTCTGCGAAGACATTGGCGTCGAGCCGGAGAATGTGGCGATGCTTGTGCTGGCCTACAAGATGGGTGCCAAACAGATGGGCTTCTTCACGCAGAGCGAGTGGCTCAAAGGGCTAACGGATCTGCAGTGCGACACGGCCTCCAAGGTGCAGTGCAAGCTGGAGTATCTGCGAAGCATGCTCAACGACCCAAACTCGTTCAAAATCATCTACAGATATGCGTACGATTTTGCAAGGGTAAGTGTGGGTCCCCGTTCCCCTTACACCACGAGAGGCTAATGCGCAATCTTCACCCCTCCCCATTCTGCCCGTTCGCCGTTCGCAATGCCCCATTCGCTTCCACAGGATAAGGACCAGCGCAGCATGGACATCGAGACGGCGAAGGCAATGCTTCAGCTGCTACTCGGCAAGCACTGGCCACTGTATGCACAATTTGCCCAATTCCTAGAGCAGTCCAAGTACAAAGTGATCAACAAGGATCAGTGGTGTAATATTCTAGAGTTTTCCCGCACCATCTCCAACGATCTAACAAACTACGATGTCGATGGAGCTTGTGAGTAGCATCCCATGTTGGGGGGTCCCGTAGATATCATAGCGATACTAATGCCTTACTTTGCAGGGCCCGTCATGCTGGACGAGTTTGTGGAATGGTTAAGACAATTGAGAGCACAGTCAACGATTAGCTGAGGATTACTGCAGTGTTAGATGCCGTGAGGAGGAGTCCCGCACCCAGTTCGCATGATTGCAGTAAGCATTCGAAGACAAAATCCACACAAACAACAACAACAACAAAAACAACATCGAGAAGGTTCATCCTGCATCAACTAAGCGACGATCCATTTAACCCATCCTAGTAGGCGCCTGTTTTTTCCCCTTCAATTTCACACCAACACAACCCAAGCAGTAGAATCTCCCACCCAAAAATGGTCTAGCAATTCCATGGGAGACAGTACACACATACACACACACAACACGACACAGTACGGTGCCAGGGCGATAGCGAAGCAAGGGGGGATATACAGCAGCAGTAATCGTAAATTCTTCCCGCGTCTAGAGCAAAACGATGAATATGGGTTAGAGAGTGATGTATATTTTTGAAAGGATCATTTTCTGCTTACCTATTACCCTTTTCTGTAATGTAGATATTGAGTGGATTTTGTTCATGTCAGGACATTCTACTACGATATATATATATATATTAATGCGCTTTGCTGTAACATACACCACTAATGCGATATAAGTTTCGTAGGTAACTTATCATTTTGTTTACCTTTGTTTAAGGGACCTTGTTTTAACTGTAATCTGTAGCAATCGATTGGCAGATTAGCTTACATACATTTTGTTTTCTCTCTCGTTATCTCTCTCTATCTCTCTTACCTTCCCTCCCGCCCTCCTCAAGTATATCGCCCACCTCAGCAGCATTAGCCTCAAAACCGAAACCAAAAACGAAAGTGCGGGAGCAATGATTTTTTGTTTTTTGTTTTGTTTTTTGCAAATTGATTTTGCTTGCCTGGTCGAACAGAACACCGTGAATTCAATGTTCTTTTCACAACATTGCAATACAATGAAATTAGGATCTATGCAAACCACATACATACACGAGCGCGAAACGGTAAAGGAGGAAACGAAAGCAAAGAACTGAAATGAATTGTGTGAGTGAGTGAGTGAGTGTTAGGAAAAGAACAATAAATGAAATTGCTAATGGTAGATTAGGGGTACCCTTACCCCTCCAGTGGGGGAGGCTGGCAGTTCCAATCCAAACGAAACACAGTACACACAGACACATACACAAACACACCTGTTAGAACTTCTTCTAATTTTGTCCGCAATCGTAGACGGAATCTGTTTGTTTGTTTTTTTTTTAGACAAACTCCGTAATGCACAGGATGCATGTGCAAAAAAAACGAACGAGTTGACCGTTCGCGCAAGTTTATATTTATAACAATTAGCTTCTTACGAAAGGACGACGGGACGATGGGTCACCGGAAAAAAAGGCACACACACACAGCGACTAGGCCCCAAACGAACTGATATTCCGATAACGATAAAGGGGGGGGGGGGGGGGCAAACAATTTTGGGTGATTGAAACGATGTGGCAATGTGTGTAGTAGTGAGCAGAGTTAGTGAGCCGCATCCATCCTACTCATGGCAGCAAACTTTGAAACCCTTCCGCAAGAAAAAAGAAACAATTAATTAACGAATGGCAGACATAGCAATTACCGCAAAAAAACAAGAGTTCACTTACAGCAAATAA
>KI920575.1:6306-21231 GCA_000473525.2 Anopheles melas | reverse complement strand
TTTGGAGTCGTCCAGAGTTGTTTGGATTCGTCCGGAGTCGTCTGGAGTCGTCCGGAGTCGTCTGGAGTCGTCCGGAGTCGTCCGGAGTTGACTCCGAATGACTCCAGACGATCTAGGACGACTCCAGATGACTCCGGACGACTTCGGTTGGCTCTGGACGACTCCGGATGACTCCGGACGATACCGGCACCGGACGACACCTGACGACTCTGGGCGGCTTCGGACAGCTCTGACTCCAAACGACTCCGACTTCAGACGCCTCTGGATGACTCCAGATATCATACTTCATACGACCTCGAATGACTCCGGATAACTCCAGACGACTCCGGACGACTCCGAGCGGATCTGGATGATTCCAACTACCTTCCAGAGTCGGATCCGAGTCGACTCTGGATTTTTGTAAACTTTTCCCATCACTAGTTGTGACCTCCCCGGGTAATACGAAAACCGAGCAGTAATCATGCCTGTGTATGTGTGTATATGTTTGGCTAAGGTTAGGGCCAAATGTTCTCCACGTTGAAAAGCGAATGGCGAAAAATAACCTGCACCCGTTATGACGTTACTTAAACATCCCTAGAACGTAGAAGAGCACTCAGGTTTAATTGAAGGATTGAATGCTACTGAACTCTCTCGTACACACACACATACATACATACGTGTGCGGAAACAGTACCCTCTCACACATACGCAAACCAACCTTGTTTGTGTGTGTGTTTTTGAAGGAGTGCTTCCCCTCGGCGCGTGGAAAACAGAAAAGGAAAACCAGTGTGCAAGTGGTGAGTGTGTGCTTCAAAATAGCATAAAAAGCACGCAACAGTGTAGCTGTGTAAAGGTGGCAATGCATCCATCCACACAAAAAAAAGCAAGGCACAGCTTAGCCTGGTTACCATCGGAAACGGAGTTAACTGCGTGTGGAACGGATTATGGTTGCTCTTGAAAGACGGTGAAAGACCTAATGGTGGCCGCCGTGGACTGGAGGTAGCTGTTGTCCAAAGTGACTTAACGTTGCAAAATCTGTGACGTTCCCCCTGCTGCGGTAGAATTTATATGCTTCCCTGGGATGACGTATGACACCAGACTCACACGCACACACGCTCACATGCAATCGTGTTGAGCTGCTTGGGGCTAACGATGCGTTTACGTTCTGCTGCACCTTTTTTTTTGTGCCCCGAAACCATGCACAAACCAGCCTCTCGGGATTTATGTGCTACACTTCCTCTACCCAACACACGCGGATAATAAGCAAATGGATGTTTCTGGAAACGGTTGGTACAATTGTTTTTTTTTTTTTTTTGATCCGTTACGTCCAGTTGGTGCAGTACACGAGCACACTGCGACCGAGATTGCACATTTTTTGTAAAGCGAAAGAGAGAGAACAAAAAAAAATGCTTCAAGCGTGGTCGATTTACACAAAAGCACATACCTAAGGAGGGGAGTCACATAAGTCGGAAAAGAAGCCACTTGTCAGGAAACGCAAGACAGTTAGTGGTGGTGGTGGTGGTGGTGGTGGTAATAGCGGATAGCGTTATAGCACGAACATCGACCAAAAACGCGCGAACGCGACATCAAATAATGATGAAAGCAAGAGGAATTAATTAGCTTTTACGATGCTTTTTGACTTCTTCAGACGCGCCTCCTCTCACACAGACGCGCGGAGCTACAAAAGGGATTTTTGCTTCATTTGGATTGGTTTTGGTGGGTAGGTCGTATTTTCGACTCCAAATGTGTTTTTTCAATTTATCATTCATTTTTTACAATTACTAAGAATTAGTTGAGGAAGGTTTGCTCTAGAATGTTTGACATTGGCATTTGGGGGTGACAATTTCGGGGTCAACTGTTGATGGAGTTTCCTTCCCGGAAGATTCCTGGTTAGAAGTGACGGCGCGTACACTCACTATCGCTAATTGCAAAAAAAGGGGTAACTTATAGATGCAGCACGTGGAAACAATATTTGCCTTTTTTTTCACGAAAGCGTTTAATGGGCTTTATGTGCGTATGGTAATATTAAATATTATTAGTTCTTTCGAGTTGAGCTGTAAAACGATCGGTTGAGCTAGCTAAGCGAACGGATTCCCTAGCACCGATAACATAAAAGCTACCTCGAGTGTTGTCGCCATGCTCTCTCGGGTGTGAGGTCATTCTCCCGTCGCCGTCCATCAAGCTCTTCTGGACCTTGGGGCACGCCATTTTTGCCGGGCACCGGAAAACAATTCTCAATTAAATTTTTCAATTAAACCTTTCCCTTCTGTGCGGGAAGCCACCGCCGCCCCGTTTGCACAGGAGCATATTGCGCTTGAACCTAAACCTGAATCAGCAGAGCCATCGTGACGAGAAGCATCCGGAAAATCGATAGCAACAGTAGTCGAGCAGCACCTGCGCTGACCTGTGTGTGTGTGTGTCGCTTCACGGGTTGAGGAGGCAGCCATTGTACTGCTGGGGTCATCGGTGCGGCCTGGTCGGAAAATTCTGTTAGTTTGTGAGCATTTTTCACTGCTGACGGCAGTGGCGCACCGATAAAAGGTGTGCGCACGGTGAAAGCGACCGATACGACGTTATTGGCTGCCTCTCTACCTCTGCCTTGCCGGCACAATGTGTCGGGGTCAACGGAAAACTTTTATCGAAAATCGTTTCCATTCCGCATTTGGAGGTCAGCAAGAGAGAGAGAGAGACATAGGCGCGCTACACACACAGTCCAACGGTTGCCTAGACGGGTGGAAAAGGTTTCTGGGGCCGTATTGTAGGCCAGCTGATTGTACTGCTTCAGCAATTATGTATAGATAAACTTCAAACAAGAAAGAAAGGTCCGCTTGCTCGTTATGGAGGAATCCCGTTTGAAGGCAAATGGAAAGGTCGCGATCGCTTTGCGGAGGTCATCGATAATGGGAATTGTTAAAGAACGAAGTGCTTCTCTATCTTTTTAACGTTTTAGTATCCGCGTGCTTATTTTGAAACGGTGCTGCGAGTGCTTTTTACGACTGTATCGTCCCAAGCAAAAATCGTATCTTTCTTTCAAATTATTGCCACCCCATTTCACACCATTCCCCGCTCTTTCCAACGAATCGCGTGACATAATAATACGCACACAAGGTTTCCTCCGGTCATGCAGGCACACAGCCCCACATTCATCTAATCTCCACCTTTCACCTTCGCCTTGCAACTGCAGAGAGTACTCCGTCGGGCCCGGCTTTACCCTATCCAAAGTGTTCACCATTAAACCGCTGCTTAAGCACAACAAACACAAACGAGGGCTCGCCCTGGACGGCCAGCTGAAGCACGAGGATACGAATCTAGCGTCCAGCACGATGTAAGCGAAATTGGGCCCGCCATCTTTATACACACAAACACACACACACACACACACACACACACACACACACATTTATCGTAAAAACAATGGTACCGAAAGGGGCGTTGGTGGTTAGGAAAAGGGAACACATTCTCACGAAGTGAACGGTTGCGTGTGTGTGTCATGTATTTAAACCATAATGGCGACTTGCTTACACCTTAATCGGCGTAACCCCTTTCCCCCTCCTCCCGCATATAGATTCGTTCTCACACACATCACAAACACAGGGATCGGGGCGTCGGTTGATAATTCCTACTGCCATTAATTCAGTTCCTGTGTTCATCCTCTAACACCAGTTTGCCACTCACTTACCTGTATGTAATATCCAGCATCATGGGTCAATAATGGTTATTTTCGTTGATTTTCATACGGACGGTTGTGGTTTTGGTAAATAGTGAGTTTTGTTGTCAAATTGCATAATTGCTTGTTGCACAAATCTGGTCGGACAATTAGGTTTACATGATTAATTAGTATTTTTATATTTTAAAAATTGTAACTTTTCCGCACTAGCACTTCATTCATTACAGTAGCTTTTAAACCTAAATCATGGTGATGGTAATCAAACGGAAAGATGACAACAAACAGACCCTTATGCGAAAAGTTTCAATTATTTAAACGTTACAGGGGTTTCCGAGTCATAATTGCATAATTCCAATGTCTACAACATTTTTCATTGATTGCGAAATGTTTTTCAACAGCTGTCAAATGTGTTGCATTTGCATCACAATAATGTTTCAGTTCTTCCACATGTATTTCAACACGTCTCAAGCTTGATATTGAGCTTGACAGTTCTTTGTGGTGTGTTGAAAATCATGTGTAAGAATTGAATTTTATTTTGATACAAATACACCATTTGACAGCTGTTAAAAAAACATCTTGGAGGCGGTAAATACGGGGGTTTTCAAGTCATTTTCCAATGTGCACATCATTATACACCGCCTCCAAGATGTTTTTCAACAGCTGTCACACATTGTATTGGCATCGAAGCAAAATTCTAATTCTTACACATGATTTTAAACACACCAAAACTAACTGTCAAACTCAATCCAGCTTGAGACGTGTTGAAAATTGACAGCTGTTGAAAAACATCTTGCTAGCAATCAAAAATGTTGCTGAGATTGGAATTTGACACGGCAAGCCCTTTAATGATGTGCATATTGGACAATTGTACAACTTGTCGGTCGACTTAACAAAACAAATTCATCTGTGTCAAAAGGCAACCTTTTCTTGACGTTATTTAAATGAATAATATTGTTGATTGAACTATGTGAAATTTAGCTATTATTCGATTTACAATAGGGTTTTAGTTGGATTTGACGGAGTTAGTTTTCTGCATTTAGCTTGCAAAGAATGTGAACAGAACCGGTGCAAATGGATGAAATATTTCACTGAAACACGGCGTGAAACAGCTTCTACCGTGAACAGGCACCTTAAGCGACATTTGTCATCCCGGAATTCAAAACTAGCGAAACCGACGTGAAAAGTGCGGTGTGTACGTCTACCAGTAGTGTTTTAGTTGTGGTACGTTGTCTACCTAAGAACTTCTTCTAATTACCAACCAACATGCGAGCGTGTGTCAACAAGGTGGGCGACTCAGGCAACGACGCCCCACAAACTCTTCAACAACGCGGTCGAAACGATGATACTTCCAACCCAAGAAACACCCACCCAAGACACTGCCAACGATGCGCCTTATGATGGGTTATGAACTTTTCAACCATTTGCCTGAATGATGATGCCCGACCTCTTCTTCCAGCACCGGAGTTTATCCCACTCGTAACGTTTCTACTGGTTTCTTGTGTAGCATCAGCAGAAATGAGCAGAATTTGCGTGTTTATGCAGTATGTAAGCGAAGCCAACCGGCTCCAATCCCCATACCGACGAATTTGGCCATGATACATTGTGACATTGGAGTGTTTTTGCTAGCATTGCTAGCACCGATATGCTTGTATTCAAACAAAAATGAAAAAAAAGAGGCAGAGATTGACCCCCCGTCGTAATCGGATTCAGTGGCATTGGTTGCCGATGATGATACCACCGCCTGCAGGATATCATCAGCTCTATCGTGCGTGTCGGTTCCGTGGCTCGAGAAGGGAAGTGATTTTGTTGCAAAGCAGTGGCCAGCTCCAAGCCTACCACCGACACGTGTGCGTCTCGTAGCTTTGCTAATTCGAATTAGCTTTTCGTTGTTGTAGCCGCTCCACTACACAGGGCACAAGCATGAAAAGCAGCAGCTCTACGCAGCTGGGAGCAAAAACGAACCTTCTGTCGAGTGGCGACAGACAGAGCTCTCGCTGTGGAATGAAGTTCCAACATTTCCGAACACGCTGTTGTGACCTCTGAAAACGCAAATCTGAAGTACAATGTGTGTGTGTGTGTGTGTGTGTCCTGGAAAAGCGATTGGAAACGGGTGTGTGGTCGTGCGTGCCACTAGTGATTAGCTTTCGTTTCCGCCCATTGCGGCGTCCTGCGCTGTGGCTAGGCGTTTGCTTTTAACCAATTTAACCTTACCAGTTTCCCCGCCTAAACTACCGCCCCACACTACCACACACTCACACAATGGCCACGCTGTGGAAGGTGGTGTATCAACCCCCCTCCGGGCAGGTCGGCAGGTCGCGGCAGGAAATCGATGGAAATCGGACCAGACCTACCATTCCATCAACCTGCACACACACAACCACACACAGTTGGAGCGCGCGTGCGGGAAATGAATTCATTTTGCGGAGTCGTTCAAATTGTTGCCGCCGCCGCCACCGCCATCACCGCTGGAGCTACCCCGTCGGCGCCTGTCTGCGCCCGGTGGAAGTGGAATGGTGTTGCGCGGCTCAGTGGAACGACGATGATGATGATGACGCTAATGCTCGCGCGTATCCGGGTGGTGTGTGTGTGTGTGTGTTACCGGTTCTGTTTGCTTCTTACGGCATTGGTAGTTTCGGGTGTGATAAACACGCCCGGCGTGTGTTATCCGTGAGCCACCATGCGCCTCCATTGAAAATGATATGCGTGTCGGGTTTTTCGTTTCGCGCCGCGTTTGTATGTTTGTTTGTGCGACCAGCAGACAGAATGGAAGGGCATTTTCACCCGTTTTTTTTTTGTGCGATATATGCCTGCCGTCTAGTCTGCATTATCATTTTTTAACTCATTCATTAAGGGTGCCCCGCTTGATTGAGGGCATTTATTGTCGTTTTTGATGATCGATACTTTCCCCGTGCTGTTTATCATATAGTTTCGTTGTTTGTTAACCCCTGTGAAATGCTATTAAATCGATTTTATGGTTAAAAAAAAACAACAATAAATTAAACAATACTGAAACGCTTGCTAACGCGGAAGAAAACACAACGGAGGATGGTGGTGTTGCACACGGCCGGTCATTTGCTGGTGAAATCGGTTTTGCTTCAAAGCTCGGCAGTGCAAAATGCATTCCAAAATTTTAATTGTTCCTTTTTTTCTCCTGCTCCACTCTTTTCTTCCCCATGTTTCCTCTATTTATTTTTCTTTTCATGTTGTGAAACGAAACGTGATGCTTCCGTTGCTGCTCTCTCCATTTCTGTATTTGCCCGGTATAATACACGCCCTCCCGTCGTGATGTGTGTGCTTTGCTGGTGCTCTATATTCTATTACACACTCGCAACGCAACAATGAAATCCGCACACAATCCATCGTCGCGTCGGGCAATGATATTCGAATCCGCGTCCCATGCGGTGGTGTGTATTCAAATGATGCGCGCGAACTCTTTGTCTGCTGTGCGCTTCCTGTTGTTTCCTCTTTGCTCCCGCACAAAACGTCCTGCTAACGATCACACTCGTTACGTACGCCATCAAACCCATCCACGTCCCGTCGATTGTTTTAATGCGTACGGTTGCGCACACGAAACGCGAACCAACCGCCAATCTATCTCATCGCAACACAACGAACTCCTATACCTCCCTACACCCGCCCCACCTCCCCACCTGCTTCACATCGTCGGGCAACAGAGACGGATGCCAGGTTGCCCCCGGATTCACGCTTTCGAAAGTGTTTACGCTGACGCCACTGCTGGCCAATAATAAAGACAAGTGGGGCCTGGCACTTGACGGGCAGCTGAAGCACGAGGACACCAATCTGGCCTCGAGCACGCTGTAAGTTGTTGATATATCTTTCACCTCCTCTCCTCTCCCTCCCTTCTTAACCCATTTCCCATTTCTTTCCTATCTTAAACTCTCTCACACACACACACACGGGCCAAAAAACCCCCTCCTCGACCCCCCTACTGTCGAAGTCTAGTTGTGTCCGTAATCTGTGTCCCAGCTCTAGGCAAATGTGTCTTGTTTTTTTTACAGTTTCTTCTCATGTGCGGTTTTCTTTCTTTTTTCTTCCTGTTTTTGTTTCGTTTGTTTGATCCATCGGAAAGAGTTTCACGATGTTGTACCTGCTCCGTGCTACATTGTTTTTTTTTTTTTATTTTCCTATATGGATTCTCTAGGAGCTTGTTATACTTTCTCTCTGTGCACTGTGCCGTTACATTCGTTCGTTGTTGCACTCTGTTTTTTTTCTTCTTTTTTTGTTACTCTTTGTTGTTCGTTTTCGCAGCTCTGTTCTGCTTTGTTTCGCTATCTGTTTTGTTTGATTTAAAGGGAGAAGCTTTATAATGTGTGCTATACGATTTGGTTGAAGTATGATGTTCTTCTTCTTTCATGTCTTTTTTTATTTGCTGTTTTTTTAATTGTTTTTATTTGTTTTTGTGTATTTATTGGCTATAATTACTGAAAAGTTTTAAAATTGTCTGCTCAAAGACTGAAACTTAATTTAATTTTTATTTTTATCTTTGTGTTATCATTTCGTCTGGGCGCTCATAGAACACTGTTTTTTTTTGTTTAAATTTAGTTTACTTTTTGTTTGTTTCGTGTGTTAGCAGCTAAATTGTGTTTTGTTTTGTCTGTTTGTTATTACTTACTTTTTTTGTTTTGTGTTTTGTGTGTGTGTTTTTTTTTTACTTTACATTTGATTGTTTTACTTATATGAGAGTTTATGTATAATTTTTCTTGCGATTGTTTGTTATGTTCGCACCTCTTTTTCACCTGCTTGCACATTTCCTGCTCCCTTTCTAACCACTCCTATGTCCCACACCTTTACTGCGCTGCGCTTTTCCCCACTTCTAATCCACTTTAACATAATTCGCAGGTCTCGCACACTGGTGGATGGAAAATATAGGTAGAATTGAAGAACGAATTTTTAAATGTACATGTTTAGTTCAGTTGCACATGGTTAAGATATTTAAAATCCATTTAATTTGTTTGTATTATTTGTATGATTGTTAGTACTATCTCGTATTAGCTTGCACCTTGTTTTACTACTTTTTCTATTATCTTCTTTATTTTCTACTATTATAATACAGCTTACTGCTTTATTTCCTAAATTTTACTGTACAATGGGGTTACCTTGAACACATTTCTATCTTCACGGGCACAATTTAATAATTATTTTCTTTGTTTGTTTACGCGAACTATTTAAATCTCCGCTACACGTACACGTACCAATGCATCAGAATTGCTGACCCTTCACAACGAGAAAACCTGGGCATTATCGTGCAGTATAAAGTAAAGGTTAAGCTGTGCATCACTCCTCTCGGCGGGTAAATATTACAACAAAAAAAAACTTCCCACTCTACTGCTACACCAGCACACCATTTTGATTTGTCGTCTGTGTTTTTTTTCTTTTTGTTACCTTTTTCGACAGAGATTTGGTGGCAGAGCTACCGTTCATACTCATGCACCCGAAGCCGGACGATGACGAACCAGTGATAGGCGACCGGTCGCCCGGCCGAACAGTCAACAGTGCGGACCGAAAACACTCCTACCAGGCCGGTCACGAGGTGGGCTCGCACAGCAACAACGGGGACGCACACGCCTCCAAAGAGGACGGTCCCAATCTAATTCAGCTGGACGGGTAAGAAAAACATTCGCTCCATCCCCCTTTTGTGTGTGTATGTGTGTGTGTGTTAGACAGCTTTATTATTATTATTTTTAATTCGTTGCAAATCGTTTACGGCGGCTTCAACTTGTTGGAGCAAACCATCAGAACCAGGAAGGGTTGTGCTTTTGCACATCGTGTTCGTGCCATGTTTTTGGAAGTATTTTATGTTCAGTTCGGTGAGTTTGGTGGGTAACCACCACCGGCGTATCCTTCTGTCTGTTGACATGGGCTTGCAAAGTGGCCATTTGTCGGACACTGGTGAGATTTTAGCAGTAAAAATGGCACAGCAGATATCCCTTAAGTAGACTTTTCGCGACTCCGTTTCCCTTGCGAGGGAGTTACATGAGCATTTTGGAATAGAGCTGAACAAGTCCTTTTTGATTGAATTTTATGTTTTCTGACTTTACATCGTGTAATGTACTAATATTTGGTTTTTTTTCTACCCTTTTAGAGACGACAACTGTCCGGATGATGATATTATATTTGAGGATTTCGCTCGATTACGCTTGAAGGGCGCTGAAACAGAAGCTTAAGGATTAACCGCGTTTGGACAGTTTCGTGCGATGGGCGTCGGCTGCGCTAGCGTGTGTTGTTGTGTGCATTTCCCGAGAAGTAACTTCTGCCGAGGGGAGGGGATACACCGGTTCAAACCCACCACCGGTTGCCCTCAGTCAACAAAGGTGTGCGAGTTATCGTGCACGCACCCACAAACACAAACGCGCCACGCACTTACACGCTACAAGCGCCATTGGTCAAGGCAAAGGTCAAAGGTCGTTTGGTTAGCGGAACGTTAACAACAGCAACAGCAAACAAACAGACAAACGAAAAAAAACATTAAGAACAAAAACGACCAACAGAGATAATTTAAGCTACGCCAAAGTATCCGTATTTGATGTGTGTTTTTTCAAAAAACCGATTGTCTAGCTCTTCCTCAACCAACTCCTAGACGCAACACCGCCACACACACACACACACAAAGACACACGCACAAGCAGACACGAAGACGCATTTAACGCACACGGTCGAAGTGGCCGAGCAAAGCTGCAAAAAGAAATTTGTCACTAAAAGCGTTAAGGACCAAGAATTTCGGCTTCAGCGCGCTAGATAAATCTCCATTACAATGTTCTGATGCTGCATCCATTTGCGTCCATTTTGGGGCCGTAATAACTCATTCTTTGCACTCTCCTTCTTCCCTTTGGCGCATCTTCCAGTCCTGCGACGGTGTGTTGCGTGCGTTCGGTACTCTGCCAGTACGGTCCACGTACAATAGAAACACGCATTTATGTTCTCCCAGAGAACAATTATCTTCCGAGTGTGTGTGTCTGTATGTGTGTGTGTGTGTATGTGTGTGAGTGGTGCAAATCAGTTAGCACCTAGCACGCGTGTTAGGCAGATCAGATTCAGCAGATGGTAGAGCAATTATAGAATGCATGTACTTCAACTCCCATCACACTGCGGAGGGAGAGTAAACGAGAGAGAGAGAGAGAGAACGAAAGGAGAGATTTTTCCACCTCTCGCTTCCACCTCTAAATCCGAATACATTCAAAGCAACTGTTAGGTGTCAAAGAGAACGATCCATGAAGTCGTTTTTGAAAGTTACGTTTTGGTTGTAAATGAACGATTCATATATTTCTCTCTGTACTCATGGAGCCTATTTTCAACGCTTTTTAGTTTTGTATTTTTCCCCGACGAAGTTGTATTAAAGCACAGAAATGGTTTATATGTGGAAGATTTTATTATAATGTTTATATTACACGCATAACTTGACCAGCAGCAGAGGACGGCTCCATATTGCGCCGTCCCAGGGTGTGTATAGCTATTACAAAGATAGGGCAAAAGCAATGGTGTGTCACGCAAGGAGTGAGCCCCCGCCCCGGTTTTGTGCATTTAACCTGTGAACACTGTTCCAACTGTGGGTGGATAAAAAAGTAACGACCACACGGTCGTTGCTGAAGGTACAGTGCATGTAGTGTGGCAAAAGTTGTGGCGCGCGCCCAGTCATTAACACAACCATATTTCGGACGCGGAGCTTTGTTTTTACTACGCCAGGCACTTTTAGTTAGAATTGTAAGTAACGTTGCGTTTAAAGGCTTGTTCCATTGACATGAGAGAGGAACAGTCCTCTCGCTAGATATTTTAAAAGGCGCGCACAAAAATGGCCACCATTAGTGGCCACAGGAATCTATCGCTCAAGCTGCTCTCCGTTCGTATTTCGCTTTTTCAAAATTCCAGCAAACGTAATTTTTTATTTTTTATTTCATTATAAACGCAACTAATATAACTAGTTTGTTGTGGGTGAGAAAACACTCACACACACATACAACACAGAGAATGAAAAGAGAAAGTATTTATTGGAATAAACACAGTAAAAAAAAATCAACGTGTTAGGTAGAAATGTTCGATGTGTAAGAGATATACTATGCGAAATAAACCAACCATCAACCAACGCCAACGCCATTCCCCTCCTGACGTACAAACCTACCTTTACCGCGCCCTCAATGAAAGCGCCTCACTGCAGCAGTCACACGTTCCGTTGCATTACTGGGTGTAGAATGAAAGGAAGCAGTAGCTTCAATGTAAGGACAAATCAGACACGCACAGACGCATACGCGCCACATTTAACAATTCGTTCTTTCTTGTGTGTCCTTTCAGGCTCGTGCGCAGGGCGTACGTTGATGTTTTTTTTTTTTGTGTCGTTCAACAGAGAAATTGCTCCCTCCCGAAAAAAACACACGAAACGTTGTCGGGCGAAGAATGTCCGATTAAATGCAGCGATTATTTAGATTAATTCCGTGCTGCCGCTCCGATTTCCGGTGGTTCGGAGAATAGAGAAGCACAGTAGATAACCTCAGTGTCCCCTCTGTTGCATGTAAAACGTGTGATCGATGTTATGGGAATCTTTTCGCCTGCCTTTGACTGATCGAAACGATGGAGCATTAAGTGTAAGCTGTGCACGAGTGTCCGACAACCCGCGAGGATACGAGCGCACTAGGCAGGGAGCTGTTTTTTTTAAATAGTTTTATGCACAACACACAACAACACTCTGTCTCCCTTTCTCTTCCTCTCTCTCTCTCTCTTACATGTGATCGTATTCACCACAATTTGTACAATTAGAATTGCACAATTTGTACGCGCTCTGCTGCCCGCGGGGAGGACATTTTTCCAAGTGGCATTAAGGTGGCAACAGAAGCCGCAGGCAAATGATTCGTAACCGTTTTAGATAACTGTAGCATGTAGAACACAAAACGAAAGGCATAAACGGGATGATTTCCACAACCCGGGGAGCCCCTATTCCCTTTTTGTTTCGGTTACTCATTATCTTTGGTGTGGATGCGCTTGTTATTCCGTGTATGTTTCGGTAGTTTTGTACCACCTGATGCATAATGTTTATGTGTGTTTGTGTGCATGCTTGTACGCGGGCGAACAGTGTTTTAAATGTAATTACTGACACAATCATAACCGTTCTAAAAAGGGAGTAAAAACATCGACGAATAATCGACACGGAAAGAGTGTGGAAGTGTGGCAACAACACAACCTCCCCCACATACACAACACGCAGAGCAAATCTACGAAATACAGTTTACATGTCAATGTTGGCCGGATTACAATTTTCGAATTGAAACAGTTATATAAATCTAACGTTGTAGATATGTACTAAACAAAATACACACACACAATTTACCATTTTCTACACTCCTTAACTGGGTCATCAGTGTCCAGGGAGAAGGCATGGTGTTAAGGAATAAGGCAATCTAGGCAGTAAGATGGAAACTTCAGTCATGTTTAAACGAGGTGTTGAAATTGCGTTGATACTGCTAGCATTGCATGCAGGTGTATTTTCCACATTTCGATGCTGGTATGTAAATGTATTATAAATATGACAGCTTATGTTGCGTATTTGTGAATATTTATTTGAAATGCAATTAACCAACTGTAAGCGAATCTTGCTTAAAAAGTATTACACAATCCCGTTTTTTTTTAAGATACGCTAATGCAAGCAAGTACAATTTTTCTAGCGAATCGTCGATGCAGAAGAAGCTACCAGGCCCGGCCGGTTTCGGGAATCGTTCGAATCGTTCTCGCGAATTCGGAAGCCGGATGAATTAACAAAATTGTGTACCTTTTGCATTTTTCAACCGAATGACAATACTTACTCATAGTTTTCGGTCACACTGAGAAGGGCACGACGAGACAGGGTCCGGTTTTGGGAAATCATGAAGAGCTGCTGGCGGAGTTGTACGAGATTTGTGTTTTGCATTGATTGAAGAGTTCATATTGCTTTAATCTGTTCAGGGTGCATGTTGCACAGTTGCATGAAAAATCGTTTCGCTGCAGTCCAAATTGACAAAAATTGTACAACGGCTAATTGGAATTGTGTAATGGTAGAAAACAACAAAACAACGCACAGACACAGGCACGAAGATATTTATACTAAACTAAAATCAAGTGAATGGATTTCCGTTTTTTTATGGAGACTATTTCTCGGTAGGAAATTAAAAAAAAAAACCAACAAAAACATATTAAACGCTATAGACAAATATTAAATGTAATACCAAATAGGAAGATTTCATCTTGGGAACTGTCTTGGGCGACACGGAACAGTACCACCAGCACGACCACCACACCCATTATTAAAACAAGCTGACTGGGGGAAGATTGCTGTGTGTGTGTGTTCGGAAAACAGATAACATTAGTCAATGTGGTTAAGACAAAAATATACAAAAAGGACAAACAAACAATTCCCAAAACGAATGCGCGTGGCCTCTTCCGGAACATGTTCAACCAGAAAATGGAACATTTCCTTTCTCCGGTTCCGCGGTCAGGTGGCAGTGGATCTCACTGTATGATCGTGAACGTTAATGTATTTAAAGTAAATGGAAAACTTAACCCACAAAAGTAGATAAACTAAACCACCATCCAAGGCAAAAAGGGAAGCCTCCAATAAAATGCGTGTGTACTGTACCCATTTCATCGTCGACCCTTTACCCCATCATCCCGCACAGTTTAGAGGTATGCCATTTCACTCAACTACTAAACCACGAGGGCCATTATGTGAAACAATCCCGTTAATTAGCAGAAAGCATTAGTATAACTAAAGGAGGAAGTTTACACGCGCACGCACACAGACACACAACCAGAGAACAGTTCAGTGGTGAGGTATGGATGTTACGATACAGAGTATAAATGCGAAAAGGGGAAAAGGTGTGATAGGCGGAGAACCAGGCAAAGGATGAAAGGCTGAATGTAACAATCGAAAACACATTGCAACGTTTAAATATTACAAAAAGTATACCTAATAACACTATTAACCGCTATAAAATAGTTTCATTCTCTTCGGAGCGGAGCGAGAAAGAGAACGCGAACAGAAGGGAAAATAGTCGATACTAAAAGAAAGAGAGAGAGAAGGAAGTGTATGAGATAGCGTTGACCGAAACCGGAACATTGTTAGTAGTAATACACATAATTTAATCGTTTTTTTTTGCAAAATCATTCATCTCCTCCATGTGTCGATGACTTTTCTCACACGATTTATACACGATACACACACACCCACACACACACACCCACACACACACACACACACACACACACACACACACACACACACACACACACACACACACACA
>AXCO02004925.1:0-19461 GCA_000473525.2 Anopheles melas | reverse complement strand
ACACACACACACACACACACACACACACACAGAACAACGCACAACAAAGTTTTGATAACGCCCTGTCAGGGCAAACACATTAGAGCCCGAGCCCGTTATCTGCCGAAACCCGTGCACCCCCGAGGGCGATTGTGTGCGAAGGGTTACACAGCTAACGGCAGGAACAGCAGGTTAACACACAGCGGGAAGGAAGTGTTAACATGAAATTATCTTCGCAAAGCTGCGCTGTTTGTCGCGCTTTGTTTTTCGCGCGTCCTGCTCGTTCGCCGCAGATTATACTATATGACTTTCCGAACCCCGGGAGCGAGGTAAATCAATGCAGCTGCAACAAGCCAGCTGCATTCACGCTGCATTCGCTGCTTGCGAAACAATTCGCATGAACGAGTTGGGGGTTTACATTCCGAGAAGAAGATGGGGACGTTCAATGGGCTGTGCAGTGTGTGCGTTCTTGTGAAGTATGCCAATTGGATTGATTGATTTTCCGTTGAACATTCGTTATGCAGTTTTTGGAAGCGAGACGAGCTGTTTGCCTTTACTGAAGGTATACTCAGAGCAGGTTTAACGATTTTCTAGAAATATGTTTTACAAACAAATCAATACTAATTATTATTAAATTACAATCACAACCAACAATTTTAATTGACAAACAGAAAGCCTTAAGGCTTAATAAAATGGGAGGAAAAAGATATTCCAAGTTATAATTCCACAAATACCGGAGAATTTATTTAATTTAATAATTACGTTTTCCACCGAAAACGAACCTTAGCGATAATGCCCCACCATAACACGGTAGCGCCGCCATCGAGAGGATAAACTTTTTGCCAAGCTGTGTTTATTTTGCACATTTCCCGGAAAATTACCCCGTTCGCGGAAAACGCTACTCCTCCCTCGGCCACCCTCTTATCACTTTCGCTGCGCGTTAATGTAAATCTCCCACCACCACTCCCAACGCAGATTCTCTTTCTCCTGCGAGCCCTTAAAAATGTCAAAGCTGTCATTTAAACAACTCACCTTGATCTCCATAATCGAGCCGTAGTATGATGATGCTGCTTGGCGGAATTGCTTCCCGATGTTGCTGCTGCTGCTGCTATTGCGCTGCTATCGGATATTGCGTTCACCTTGTTTCAATATTGATGATGTTAGTTCCACCTGAGCGAACGAATGTGTTGCCTGCTGCCGCTGCTGGACGTTGGTTCGGCGGCGGTGACTGGCGCTGCTCCCTTTTGGCAGCTACTTTTTTCTTAACGGACAGCGATTTACCTCTACTCCGCGCGCTTAGTCTTTGCACCTTTTGGTTCGGAAAGCAAATTCATTGGCAGGAAACAACAATGGCAAAAAAACAACAACCAAAGATTTAAAAAAAAACCCTTAAACGAACTCTGTAATTCGTCGTCTCGCGGGGGCAACCGTGAACGCGCGCGCGAGAGGGAGAGAAAGAAAGAATGAGCCGAGAGCGAGACGGCACGCTCGCGCGAATAACTCGCCCGAACGGCGATGGTGAGCGAATTAGCTGACCGACCGAACCGCGTGTGTGGTGATGCTCGGGGAGCGCGACGAGTTTCTCCTTTTGGGAACGCAACAAAAAAAACCGGCTTTTATTACGTGCGCACACAAGGGCGGAAAGGACCCGCTGGATGGGGGTAGGCAAGCGCGCGGCCAGCCGGAAAGATTCGTGTGCTTTTTTTCGGGAGGTTGCTTTGCTTAATTTTATCGTTTTAAAATGCGACTACTCGATTCGTTTTTTTTTGGTTGGGTCCGGTTACCCAAGCAACAACAACATACACATTCGTAGGAATCTGTCAATTCTCTGACAGCCGGTCGCACGGTGAGAGGGGGAGAGCGGTGTGTGAGATGGGATCCTCACCCTCGCCCGACTATTTTGGATGGGAAATGCAATAATGCACTCGCGCTTTGTAAATGCGGGTACCAGCCACCATCACCACCTTCTGCCTGCCCCTCTACTCCTACACCTTCTACCTCTTCTTCTTCTTCAATGCTTCCACAATCCCACGAGACGGCATGAGACGGGAGAGAACCGAATTCTCATTAGCAAACAGAGGGCGGCGACACTCACAAATGAGATATTTAAACGATTGCTTGATTGAACATACTTTCGGCCGATTTATCTCATTAGCTTTTTCACAATTCGCACTGCACACACCTTTGCCGTCATGCATATACACACACTCACACATTCGCACACACGGCGAGAACTATTATTTAACACTAGCCGTATTCCATTCCGCTCCAGGAGATGGGAGAAAGATAGCTACGCAAATATGACGATGTTACGGCTCGATTCTATTTCACCAAAAAAGCGTATTTTTTATATTCCCTCCTGCGAGAGTAATAATATTCGCTTGTCACAATAACAAACAGCACACGTCACACGCGATGGTAGGATGAAAGGTTCTGAGCAGAAGAAGAAAAACAGAATTAAAAATAATTCATGAAAAATAAATACATGCACTTCTGCTATTCCCATTGCGCATGAAAATAGCTCGTAAATACACTGTTAAATTCAAGTACTTATTGTTCCTCCTTAATTTATTTGTTCACTTCTACACTGTTTGCCTAGATTCTATTCGCATTTTTCGATTAACACAATCACACAGTTAATGAAACCCAGTGCCACACCGACTGATGATAGTTTTCAACTGAAAATTAGTGCGTTGTTTTGCTATTTCGACGTTACCGAGGCAACAAACCAAAAAAAAAATACGCCTTTACCTAGAGAGCGACACGAGCAATGGATTGCTTGCGCTCGTATTAGTGCGTGTGTTTGTGTGCGTGCGTCTAAGTGTGTGTGTGTGTGTGTTTGCATGGATGAAAATGAATATTTAAGCAGTGGACAAACGACCGATTCGAGGAGGGATCGATCAAAGGGGAGCAGAGCACGCATACACAATGTATGTGCAATCGTTTATTGCTTATTCACACACACACACACACACACACACACACTCGATTGGACAAATAGTGTCTTCAAAAGTCATTCGAACACACACCCGACTGCAAACAAAAGAAAACGGTGTGTTTCATTTATTCGACGACGACCGACGACACAACCATTCAACTACACAAACACAGACAAACACGCGCGGGCGCACACACAGAGCAAACACAAAACTGTTGTCGGAAATAATTCACACTTAAATTGCTTTATCGCGAGATTATCGCTTTATCCCCCCACCACCCTTCCTGTCCCTTCCAGTAAAGTGCACAAGCAGAGTGAGCGAGAACGAGCGACGAGAATTTTTGCTCACACGTCACCAAGGCGGAGACCTGTCTCATGTCTCATCAAAGTAGCATATTCAAAACGACGATAAAACTTGTCGGTAATCTCAAGAGAACAACCGAAGCACAAACGGCCCATTGAAATTAGGTAATTAGCAAAAAGAAACACTCCCTAGTTTTTTTTTTCATTGATTCCCGCACCACCACTACCACCAGACACTATAATCACACTTCACTTCATTAATCAGGATGCCATCCTTCTTTTCTTCCTCATTGTGAAGCAAAAAAAAACAAAAAAAAACTAAGAAGAACAAATTGCATTGAGCAGCAGCAACAACAGAGCAGCGGAGGAAAGGGGAAAAACTGCACACCATATCCGCCTTCCCCGCCCCTGCCTTCCACTTCACATATGCATTTATGCGCGTTCAACATAATGCTTTTATTACACACCTTCCCGCTCTCGCTCACACCAAGCACAGTTTGATTTCGTCGTCTGCTGCCTTCGGTTTCGTTCTCTCTTGCTCACTCTCACTTTCCCTATTCTCACTTGTTTTCCTCTCTCGTGGCTCTATGTTAAATGACGTTACACACGCACGCACACACACAAACAGTTCCTACGGCGTGCGGGTGGGTACAGTGAGATCTTGTTTTTCCTCTATAATGCCTAATGTCCCACCTTCCTCCTGCACCTTCACACCCCTTTCAACTTCACACAGCACCCTACACACCACCATCATCACTGCTCCGCTCCGCTTACCCGTTCGACTTACGGAAACGTTCTTGCTGCTGCTGTCTCACGGGGAGATATTAAACACAAACACTTCGTTTGTCGAGTAATTCACTAACGCGACCCCCCGAAATAGTGCGCTTGTGTTTCATGAGCGAAATGAAATCGTAGATTTATTTTTTTTTTTAAATTACTTTTTGTCAGTTTGTAATTGAACGTTGTCACGTTTGCGTTACGTAGAAACCGAACACCCAAAAAACCAAATCTTTTGGTCCAGACGCGCCGACACGCAACACACGCAGCGGGCACGTCCGTTCGCTTCGAGTGTTGCGAGAGTAAAGCGACGGTCGGCTCTCGTGCATCTACCCAAAACCTTTGCGTGTGAGATTGTGCGAGAGGCGGTGCGAAACAGTGAGAGGCAGGCTCTATCTCATCGGATTATTGTGTGTTTTTTTTTATTTCACCCAACAGAAACAACAAATAGACAATAAACAACTTTTTTTGACGATCTTACATATTTCAAAAAAAAATGTTTATCCTTACAATTTCATATGGCCTTACAACCTTATAAAACGTAAAATAAATAGCTTTGTTATTCGTACAACATAAAAATGCATTCATTTAACTTCTTTTTATCGCATTTGTTCTGCAAAGTTCCATTTGCACAGAGCGCTGGCTAACACTCACTCCCATCTCACGGCTTCTCAGACGTGTGGAGAGTTCTACCACCTCGCTCTGTATCAGCTCCACTCTTTGCCACACTTTCATTCCATCGCTGGAAAGGCGAAGGTGATGAGCCGATGAAACGTGAGCATGAGAATTTGTTTCACCTCTCACTGCAGTGAGAAGCCCTCTCACTACTGCCGTTGCCAAGGCATAGTTATAAGACAGTTTAAAAATAAAATTAGCCATTTGCAAAAATGCATTGACTATAAGAAAGTCTCACATTAATTTTTGAACAACAATTTTCACTTTCATTCAAAACATGATTCATTTCAGTTTTTAAATTCAAAAAATCCTTCTCACTCATACACCAACAATGTATGCACCTTGTGCGCTAGTGTCAAACGCGTCCATCAACCAGAAACGTCAACACACACACTCCGAGAAAAAATACACAAAATCTCTTCAGTCTGGAGAAAACAAAACGCCTGTCTGCAGTGAAATGCTGTAAATTATTACATTTTGCATAAGTTAATTCTCGAAAAGCATCGCAAATTTGTCACCGCATCGTTTGCTTCAGTGTTTTACTGCAGCATTCTGTGCTTTTAACCCCCAAAACATCCAAGTGCAACGTGTCGTGCGGTGCATTCGTCTGGCCGCTCCTAACATGTCCTCCTGGAGTGCACTGAAGGAGTGAAAATTGTTGCCACAGCACAGCGACTGCACTTCCTGCGCGAAAATGGCACCGGGCTCGAACAACAATCAGAACAACAACCGGCAGACGGGCACGAAACCGAAATCGAAAGCGTCGAAGAAGAATGCGGTCCCGCAGGAAATCGTCGCCCCGACCCGGAGAGACCAGCTCCAGCAGCAGCTGAATGTAAGTTGCAGCAGCTTTCGGTGCGGCTGGTAGACGCTTCACGTGTGCGCACAGACCTGATAGACAAGGGTGTGTGTGTGTGTGTATGTGCCGTGAAAGATTTCGGCGAGAGCATCGCCGAGCTAATTATAGTACCAGAAGGGCCAGATTTTCGCGCAACTCCCACCTGAGCTGAGAGGATGGCCCCGCGAGAGCGCATCGACGGCCACGATCGTGCAGCGGGGCCTTCGGGCTTGCCAGTCTGCTACAGCAAATTGTCCGCAACCGACGACGTGACTTTGACCCGGCCGGATGATTATCGGCAGCGTGCTTTTCTGTTGGATCGGTTTAGTGACTGTGTTTTTCCTTCTCAAGGTACTCGTCGACTGGGCGACCGTCTCCGGCGCATCGTCGGTGGTGCAGAATAACAATACGCAACAACAGCCACAACAGCAGCACTTCAGTGGCGCCCAGCACCCGCCAACAAGCGGCCAGCAGCAGCACCAGCAGCAATCCCAGGGACAGAACGTTCTGCTGAAACCGCGCAACAATCGGACACCAGGCGAGGGCACCTGTTACGAAATCGGTGAGTAATGAATGCGTTGGATTTGGTGAAATTATCCGGCCTGCCGTTGCTGCTGGTTTCCCTCTGTCTCTCTCTTCTAGCCCACGTGCATCAGCACCTTAGCTACATCTTTTCCATGTTTGGTATCGTAGCTTGTAGCAGTGGGTCGAGGAAATTCTATTCGCTTGCTCTGCGTCACAGCAAGACAAAAATAATCCTCATCAAAATTGAATAGCAAACACGAGTACGAGCTTCATCGTCGATTGCGGAATGCTACCTGTACGTGTGTGTGTCTGTGTTTTATCGATCTGGAAGCTGTTTGTGGAATGAAATTGTCCCTTCCCAAACCTTGTTACCCTTTTTCGTTTGGATTTCCGTAACGTGTCCAAGACACGCTGAATGTGCGCTGCAAAACCCCGCGTTTATGATCTAAATTTAGCGTCATTTGCTTGCGTCAAGGTGTGTAACAGTAACGCACCGCACTGAAACACACCCGCCCGATGGCCTTCAGGCCCCCATGGGGCTGAATGGAGTAAGTGTGGTTGAAAAGATTTAGTATCTCCGCTGCGCGGCATTTGAATCGGCCCATTCAGAAACGTTTCACTTATCGCAACCACCACCCCGGTTATCACTGTTGGGAGATAAATTAGTAAAAACGCTCCCCATTTTTAACCTCGAAGTAAAACTATTTATACCTCCTGTGTTACATGTGCTCTCGTTGCAGATAATCTGTCGCTGCAAGATAACAGCCGCTACATACCGGTGCGCCCGATCGTGCGGCGCAATCTGCTGAACGAAAGTGCCAGCGGCGAACAGAACGAACCGCACAATACCGCAGTCGGTGTGGTAATTCCAACCACTCCCAACTCGGCGCTACAGCAAACCTTCCGCCTGAACGAGGGTGCCTCAGCGAGCGGTAGCGGTGGCCCGATCGGTTCCACACACAGCGTTAACAATCTTCTGCACAGTGGCGCATCGGCTGGACATTCCGCTTCCGGTGGTGCTTCCAGTACGGGCGTCATACCGAAGCAGCAGCACATCCTAAATCCACTTCTACTGCTTCAACAACAGCAACAGCAACAGATACATCAGCAGCAGCAACAAGCCGGACAGACACGTTCCACTTCTTCGCCACTTAGCTATCGCGTACCGGATGGTGCCTCTCAGAATCAGCTGAACTTGAACAAAAATTCTAACCATCACCAGCAGCAGCAGCAGCAGCAACAGCATCAACAGCAGTATAATCAACCGCACCTAGCGACTGCAGCCGTGCCATCGACTTCTTCCGGATCGCGCTACGGGTCCGCCACCTTGCCATTCAACACTGCCGGTGCTACGGTCGAGGAGACGCTAAATCAGATCCAGGAGTACATCAAGCTAACCACCAATTTGATCTCATCGGTGCAGATTGATAACGTGAGTGGCGTTGGCCGGCGGCAGCAGAGACAGAGAAGTATGGGAGACGAGAGTTGTTACTTTGTGCCGATTAACTCCGCCACACTGGAGGACGTGCGGCACTCCGATACGGAGGTGCGTTTATCTGTTGCCCCCCATTGTCCCAGCTTGTCCCGCCGTATTTTTATGTTTTGCGTGTGTGTTGAGTGCTGCCACTACTAATTGCTGAGCTACTCTTTGTTGATTCCGTACAAAAGTACGATCATTGATGTACAATTATTTGCATGTTGTTTAACAACGTTTATGTTGCTTGAGCAAGCAATATGAGCTCTTTGTCTAATCCCGCAATAGCCCATAAGGGTAAACGTATTCTCTGCATTCGAGAATCCACTGTAACAATTCTCATCTTCCTTACTTATCTCGTTCGATGTTGCATCGCTAAATAACACAGCCACAGTTCCATCATTAATAGCATCCTTCTTTTGCCAAACCTTTCAGCTGAACGGTGGTCCCCGGCCACAATCGGTGCAAAGCATCAGCACGAATCAATCGACGACGCCCGTGCCACCGTCCGCGTCCTGCGACGAGTTGCGCTACCGCATGGAGACGCAGTCGAAAAACATGCAGGCGTTAAAGGAGCAGCAGGCACACCTGCTTCGCCTGCAGCAAGCGGCCCGGCAGCAGCTGCAAGAGATGGAATCGATTCGCCATATGCATTCGGCTAGCGTAGCGCCACCGATCGAATCGTTCCAAACGGTCGAACAGGTGCAGGACGGCATCGGAAGCATCATGGAGCGGATGCGCGTCCTCTCCACCTTCATACAGAACCAGCAGGAGCTGAGCAACATGCTCGGCCCCGAGCACGATGCGGACGTGATGGCGGACCAGGTGATACTGCAGCAAAAGTTTGCCGAATTGCGCGATAAGAAAAGCCAGATGCACAATCTCGTGTCGGAGCTGCAGAATCTGAACATGGACGCTAACCGGCAGTTTGAGGGTGAGGCCGCCGCTGTGCCAGCGGAACCACGGAACGTGCCGATCGAGCTGACGCACGCTCCGGCCCCGGCGTCCGACGCAAGGAATGCTACGAAAATTTTCCTTAACGGAGGCGGCAGCACGATGGAAGGTACGAGCGGTGGATTGAACCCGGTGGCCACTGTCGAGGGCATGTCCGTGCCAGCGCACCGGCAGCTGGGTGAAGAGCAACGGGCCAACGGGCATATGGCGTCGTCCGCTGCGGTGGACGAGGAAGACGACGAAGGACAGCTGAACGAAGAGGAAGCTTCGGTGCTGAACGGCACAGCCGACATGTTGAGCGAAAAGATCAATGAAATCAACGCGATGAAGTCGCAGCTGCGCCGATTGAAAGAGATGATGGACACGGTGAAGCTGATCGAGATGAAAACGGGCCACGAGTCGATCGACGAGGAAGAGGAGGACGAAGAGGATGCACCCGAGGACGAGGAAGAGGGCGATGATGAAGAAGAGGAGGGAGCTTCGGCGATTGCAATGCAGCAGCAGCAACAACAGCCACCTCTCGCACGTTCTAGCAGAAGTCGTTCCCGTTCGATGAGCTCGGCGCCAATAACGCTGCTGCCGGACGGTACGACCATCTCGAACGAGGCGGACGGCAGTGAGCTGTCCAACCAAGAGCGCGAGCAGCTAAACAAACGCGTCGAAGCGCTGCATGCGATGACGCAGGATTTGCGCGAGCAGGCGAAATCGATCGCGGCCGAGCGCGATCGCCTGAAGCACGCCCGGAACGATCTGCACAAGCGCCGGAACAATGTGATGGAGCTGCAGCAGCAGGCCCAGCATCAGTCGACCGAGAAGCTGACGAACCACGTCGCCTCGTTTGTGTCGCTGGCCGGGCCGAGCGGCCGTGTGCCGGCCGGCCCGAAGGAACGCCAGCAGATGGAGCTGAAGGCCGAGCTGGAGCAGAAGAGGCGCGAGCTGGAGCGGATCGAAAAGATGACGCAAAGCATCAAGAAAAACACGGAAATGTCGCGCTCGGCCGCAACGGAAGGCGTTGGTGCGCATGAGCCGACCACATCGGCCCACGACCCGAAACCGGCCGGCCCATCGTCGGTGGTTTCGTCCTCGGTGGAGTCGTGCAGTGGTGGTGCGGGATCGCATCATCGCGGCACACCGTCCACGCACACGACCATTCCGCCCGCACCGGCACCGTCGGCCATTAGCGGCTCGCTGCAGAACAATACGGCCGGCAGCAATGCGACGAACGATTCGAAAACCAACTCCGCCGACTCGGGCGTGACGTCGGATATCTTCGCTCACGCGCAGCTCGAGTCGGCCAGCTACCAGTCGAGCAGTACGCGCAGCTTCCCACCGCCCATGCCGGACATTTGCAACCGCAATGCCGCGGCGGATCGGTATCGAATGAAGCGCAGCGAGCTGGATGCGGACGGTGCGCCAGTTGGTGGTGGTGGTGGTGGTGGTGCTGCTGCAGGAGCTCGAGATCATCGTGGCTCTTCTCCGTGGCCAGTGTTTGGGACGAGTGGCGGGGCGGGCGGATTGTCCAGCTCGAACACGGGCCCTCACAGTCCCCATTACGGGCATCCGTACGGGTCGGGAATGCACGACCTCTCGCACCATGCGCCCGGCGCTGGGTACGTTGGGGGAGGTGTCGGTGCGTACGGTAGTAGCTGGAGCACGGGAGGCGGTCCGTACGGAGTAGCGGCCAACTTGCTGCCTCCTCACGCCGCCACCCCGAACACACCGCCCGATCCGATCGTCTTTCAGCACATCATGCAGACGCAGCAGATGCTGATGAACTCGATCACGCAGTGCAATCAGCTGCTGTGGATTCAGCAGCGTGAAATCAACAATCTCAACAATGCGGTCTTGCTGGTAAGTGGAAAGGTTGTCCCTTTTTTGATAAAATATTTATTTATTTCGATCTACGACTAATGTTGAATGTTTCTCCCAATCAGCTCCAGGAACGCATTCTCGGCACCAACAGCAGCATGCTGCTGCACGAAACCCACGGCCCACCGATGGCGGCCACGTTGATTCGGGCCGAGTCGACGCCACCGAACAACAGCTCGTTGAACGCGTCGAATGCGGCGGCCACCACGGCAAGCAGCATGTACACGCGGGCCCGCTCCGAACAGCCGATGATGTCCCACCAGCAATCCTCTCCCTATCATCACCCCCATGCCCTTCACCATCCCACATCAACCTCCATGCTGCAGACCATGCCACCCTTCACCCAGCAGCCGCCCTACAGTCCGCACGCTGCCACGCCGCCCAATCACGCCCTGATGTCCCCACAGCCGCTGGTGCCCAACGCCTCGCAATGCTTGCCGAACCAACCGCTGCCGCGTAACAATACTAACCCCCTCGCCGGCCAGGCCGGACTGCCACCGAGCGGTGCCAGTGCGGGACGGTTGCGCTCCAGTGTGCGTCCGCTTAACATTAACACGCTTAACAACGCGCTGTACGATGAACAGTCCGGCGGTGGTGGCGTTGCTGCCGGCACGGATGTCGGGCTGGCGAACGAGTACGGCAACACCGGATCGGTCGCACCGAACATGATAAACAATCTGTGCAGCAGCAGCTCGCAGCCGGCTACACCGACCCCGGCCATGGGCCAGCAGCAGCAGCAGCAACCTCACCACCATCAGCCGCACTCGTCGTCATCGTTGCGCTTCGGGCAAAACTACAACAATCTCAACAACACCGTTAACAACAACCTGTCCAACGCAAACATGCAGAACAATCACAATCTGTACAGCCAGCAACAGCAACAGCAGCAAGAGTCCTCCTCCCAGCAGCAAACGCAAGCCCTCAACAACCAGGTGCTGCCGGGTGTGAGGGCCAATAACTATTGGGATAACTTCCGAAGGTAACTACCTCCCCCAAAGCACAAGGCGCGGCAGTTTGCACTCGTTGTACCATTACTCTTTTTACCCATTACATGTTGTTAGTATAGTCTTGTTCATTAGCTCTGTAGGTCGTAGACTAGCGCAATTGTTGTCCTAAGATTACGTCGTTAGGGAAATTAGGTAGAATATTAGTTTGAGTTTGCAGCATCGAACGGGTACGTTGATTTGCTGTTTTGCTGTCGCTTTCCTCTGGCCGTCCATTATCCCACACAACCACTATACTCCATCCTCCTTTCTCCCAACCTTTAAACACACTCCTTCACTCGTTGCTGTTGATGACTCTTTGCCATTGGAGCGAGAGGACACATTCGGAGCAGTCGAAATGTTGTTAGCTTTAGATAGAGTAGAGATTTAGCGAAATCGGAAATTAGTTCCACTAACGTTTTGATTGTTTTGAATCGAACCATGGTAAGTTGGTGTGATCTTTCTTCTTTTGTCAGTGTGTGCCCCTTTGCATCTGTCCTAATCCTGTGTGGAGTTTTGTCGTTTTGTGCAGTCAATTGTGATTAATTAGCTTTCGGAATATTTACACCATTTTGTAGCTGATGTTTTGGTTTCTATAGTACTAACACTTGTTTGTATGTTTTTGTTGGCTCTATCGCCTTAGAAAGCGCTTTGCTAATCCATTTCTTTTCCAATGTTTCTTGCAGCTACTCAAGACAAAATCTTCTATCGAGCAACAGCTGCAAAAGCAATGAGGAATCATGCTCCCAAAGCGGCAGTGCTGGTGGCGGTGGTAGTGGTGGTGGTGGCGGTGGCGGTGGCAGTGGTGGTGTTGTCGGAGCAGGAGCAGGCAATGGGATTGGATGTGCCGGGTCCGGAACTGTCAGTGGAGGAGGAGGAGCTGGATTCAGTGGCGGCAGTGCTGGCGGTGGAACGGGTTGCAATACGATCAACAATCAGCTGCAGCGCAACAACAGCAACGCGTCGAACCAGTACATGAACAACCAGAGCAACAAGTACCAGCAGTCGCTCAACATCACGCGCAACAACTCGCTGAGCAATGCGAACCAGGCGAACAGTGCCGGTTTGTGCCAGGAGCTGGACTCGTCCATGTCCCACGGGTACCATCCGAATCAGGACGGCTCGATGACCGATGACTGCGCAGGGCAAATGGTTGACCATCATCATCAGCAGCAGCAGGTGGTGCAGCAACAAGCTCCATTGCCGAATGTTGGCGGCCAGCCGATGCACGGAGCAAGAGCTGCGCAACAAACGTTCCAGTCTCAGCAACCGATCCTACCCGGGCGTCAACAGCATCGCGGCCAGCCAGTGGGAACGGTTCAAGCGCAGCATCCGTACGGCCACACACACCAACCGAGCGTACAGCCTCAGTCGGTCCAGTCGCAACATGCTTCGTCCGGTTTGGTGCATCAGACACCTCCACATCACCAACAAATTGCACCCCAACAGCAGCAGCAGCAGCAACAGCAGCAACCACACTCCCACCATGCACCCCTGAACCAGTCCAATTCGCTCGATCTCGGCGAGCTGCAGTTTCACACAAACCCTATCAATCTGGGGCTGGCGAACAAAACGCACCCGAAAGCGAGCGGGCACAAGAAGTATCCGCTTTCGCTACGCTCCTGCCGGGATGCGGGTGCCGGTGGGGAAGGCAGCAGCGGATGCTATGTGTCCGGCGGTGGTGATATGAATCTGGCCTCCACCTGCACCTATCAGCATGATTCAAAGTGAGTGGCGATTCATTGCTCGATTCATTGATTATGTTTTTATGTTAATTTTAACAAATTTTTCTTCCTTTTCCCACGTTCCAGATCGACCTCGAAACTGTTCGAAGCGCTGAAGGAAAACGTTTACCAGGAGGTGAAGAATCTCATTACGGCCAACGAATCGCGGCCCCACTTTCTCATCCAGCTGTTCCGGGAGCTGCAGCTCATTTCCTCCGATCCGCTGCGCCAGCGCACGCTGCAATCGATCCAGGAGCTGTACAATCGCTACATTGAGTCGACACTGCAGGAGGAAAACCATGTTAACAATGTGGGAAGCAACAATTTGCTCGCCTCGTCCGGGTTGGCCAACATGCCGGAAGGTGTAAATGTTGGTGGTGAGAGCATCAATGCGGAGCAGCCGCGCAACACGCCACCACGGGAGCAAAGGAGCGAAGAGTCTACCGTTGAGCTGGAGGTGGTCCAAAACTATACGAATCTTCGTCAACAGCAGCAGCAGCAACAACAGCAGCAATATCATTACATTCCTGCTGCGGGATCGGATCAGACGGGAGGAAACCTTCCGGCCACGTCCGCTGGTGAGGTACTAGCAGGCGGCTCCTTACCGAATGCGCCCTCCACATCGTCAAACTCACCACCCGGGGCTGGCCGTCGCCTTTCCGCCGTTCGGCCGCTTAACCAGGAGCAGCTTGTCCCCTTGGCGGTGGCCAACTCGGAGATTATCAACATCATTATGGGCGACATTGTCTCCGTGATCAACTCGGTCGATTACATCAACGATTCGGTGCTGTTCAAGATCGCGGGCGTCATCTGCAACCATGCGACCGGTGGAGCGTTGATGGATTACGGCCAACCCAGTGGCGACGCCGGCCAGCAACATCACCATCATCATCACCATCAGCACCATTACCATCATCACCATGCGCGGACAGGACAGTCGCCGGCCGCATCGTTGCTGGCCGCTGCCTCATTCCTCTCCGCCCAAGGCGATGATCCACAAGCGGGTGGTGACACGAGCAGCGGTGCCGCCGGTGCTGGCAGTGCCGGTGGGGACGTGTTCAGCCGAGAGGACTTTTTGCGCCACCTGGAAAGCTGGAATCGCACGGACAAGGACGAGTTTATATCCAATTTGGAGAACTTTCTGAACAACATTCTGCTCCGATCGTCCGCCGTGGAGGGTGAGGAGGGGGACGAGGAGGAGGATGCAATCACGGGCGTGCCACTGTCGGTGGGAGGTCAGCATAATGCGGCCTACGTGAACGAGGTACCGCCTGACGGTGCGATCGGCTACGAGGGAGGCACCGCGGGCAATCCAGCGGGCAGTGATGTTGGGGGGAATGGCAATGGGATTGTCCCGTTCAGCGGGGAAGAGCAACGACCGCTGGAATCGGCCGTAGTGGTCAGCTCGAGCTCGTCCAACGTGGTGTACTCATCGACGACGTACGATCTGGCCGAAGCGGATCAAGTGTGCGATATGGAAAATCCATCCGGCAACAGTATGGCAGCGGGTGGCCCAAGCGGGGGCGCTTCCTCCACTGCCATCGAGCATCCGACCGGTGGGACCAACTTTGACGATCGCTGGACCGTTGTGGTGCAGAAGAAGCCGGCTACTTCGGCGGTGGAAGAACAGCAGGTTGGAGCGAACGGCCGCGATGAGGGACGAACTCAACCAAGGATGGGTGGAATGCAGCAGCAGCAGCAGCAACAGACACATGGTGGCATGACCGGTGGGCCTAGCAGTACTAATGGAAACATCCCACCCGGAGGGGGAGGAAACAATGGCAACAACATCAACAACAATTGGCAGTCGGAAGAGGTTGCCGATGAGCATTTGGAACAGACCGAGGTAAGAGAATATCATTAGAATTTGAAAACAACGTATTTACACAAAATTACTTATTTACAGGAACACCGTTCGTCCTACTATTGAAAGAATACTCCTAAAAATAAGCATTAAAAACGGGATAAGATTGTATGGAATCGTGTTCCTGCTTGACTGTCGGTTTGCGTAACCGAGCAACATCTCTCTGAATGTGATGAAGAATACGGCTAATAACCATTACTCGTCAATCGAACCGTGCAACGTGTATTGCGACTACGGTCTATAATCCGATTAGAAAAGATTCAACTAATTCGAATCCTTATATATGTAACACACATCTACTATCTCACAACGGTTTGTGGTGTAACGTTTATTTTTCCTTCGAGAAGTAATATCCGAAACGTCCTTTCCGTCGCTTGTTTTCTCAAATATTTTTGTTCATCTACCCAAGAAGCAGAAGCGTGATGTTGTCGTTTTGTGCTTTATTTTTCTTTGTAACAAAGAATAACATAGAGCGAATGGGAAAGGGGGGAGTGTGTCACGTACCACACGTGCACGTTAGCAATAAAGTTGTTTCATTTTCCGGACATATCACACACAAGTTCATCTACGAAAATTGGGGAGCTATTCAGTTACCGCAAAGAACCTCTGGTTCTCCCTAATTTTTTTTATTCAAATTGTTAGTGAACCTAAAACATGTACTACGCAAACTAGGAAAATATCTTACTTCTATCCCTCCTTCTCTTCACAGAGGTCCTACTACTACTACAGGCACTGCCGAGTGCTTCTTCCTGTTTCCGTTTCCGCCTAACCCCTTCTCCATCTTCCACTAAGCCTAAGTCGTTAAGTACACTTACAAAAGCGCGCATGCGCATATGTGACCCTCTTTACACACTAGAATCGTTAAGTAGTCTCTATCAAAGTTACAATTAAAAAAAGGCAAACACACACGGACGGATTTTCATTCCTTCCGTTTTGTAGGTACATCGTAGAAACGTAAAGTACAGTCAATTAGTGGAAAACGATTTGATAAGGATTAGTTCGGTCTCACCGCGCCACACCGCGCCACCAAGGCTCGTGAAATTCCCACGAAAGATGATGATACTTGAAATCTTCTACCTCCATGTTTTAATCAGCTAAAAACGTGTGTAAACCTTATCAAAAGCAACAACCGTGTCCCGTGCAAACGCGTCCCAAGATAAGTAGCAGTAGTAGTAGTAGTAGGTAAGGTCACTTTCCTATCGAAAACCCGCCACCGGTACCGTGCAAGCTGTGAAACAGGTCCAGATCGCAGCCCTGGCCGCTCTTGCCATGCTCGAACCGCCCCACAGTGGGTGGATGCAGACCGGAAGCTACCGGCAGCCGCACAAATGGAAGGCCGGGCTGCGGTACCGTCGTCGTGCCACGAGCGTCCCTACTAGCATCGGTGCAGCTGCTGCTGGTCAACGACAATTCATCCCTCCTCTGAACTTAACGTTGGCGTTTGTGTGTGAGTGTGCATGTCGGTGTGTGGAAGTTTCATTATGGATGGGAATGAATTTCCAGACAACAAAATAAAGAGAGAGAGAGAGAGAGAGAGAAAGAAGAAGAAGAAGAAAAAAACGATAGATAACTAAGTGAAATGTTAGGATGCTACACGTAACGATCATGTCAAACGAGGTCGAACGTACAGTGAAAATTAGGAGCTATTGTAAATGAATCTACAATGCATGCGTGTGAGCCAAAGATGGATTTGGGTTACGTCAAAAAAGGTACACAAGGGGGAAGGGGAGCTTGTAAAGGTGTGTCGTCTGGTCAGCGTCATCTGATTAACATGTCCGCGGTGCCTGTTGATCTCTGTCTCTCCTTGAAGAAGTTACACACACACAACCACGCACACACACTGACAAAAACAAGATCGAATACAACATTGTGAACATTCGCTCGCAAGGTATGTGAGATCATCCAGCCGTGCGCGTCCGTCACGTCCGTCCGTCGTCCGGGTGTACGTACTGGTCCTGGTCCTGCCTACTAGATCATGTGCGACATCATGCAGCGACTAGTGTCGAAATATTTACTCTTGCTTGTTGGCTGTTGGTGCTGTTGTCCGCTCGCGGTCGCCCCTTGAAGTCCATTAACGGTAGCGGGAAGATGGGGATCCTGGCATTCCATCTCGTCCATGGCCGGTTCGTGGATCTCGGCCCGATGCTGGTACAGTACTACGGAGACCCGCCGGAGGGGTGGTTTGTTTAGGGGCAAAAGGAGAAGATGAGACCATATTTTAAAATCTTCCATTCAATTCAATGTGTTTTCGGGGTGGCGAATAAGCAACACGCGCCCGTGATCTGGCGATGATTAAGAAAGGCACCCACGCAACACACACACATACACTTTGGCGCAAGATATTTAAAGAAAACGAAGTCAGAAATAGCTTCAACCCCGCTAATGATGAAATAAATTTGGAACAAGTTACAGTATGTGCCTTAGCAACAAAGTTGGTACCTGCCGAAGAAGTTACACATTTAAGGATTATTACACTTCAAGTGAATTACAAATATCCTATTTTTATCTTTGGTACCCTAAATAGAAGGTATTTGCTTCTAAGATCAAACATACATTTACAGTGCACACTGTACAGAACGATGATGAGATGAAAATTCAAATAGGAAATGAAAAATGTTCCCATTGGAAATGGACGCGAGATGTGGACATGAATCATGGTGCGTTAATTTTAGCTTTCTGACCTCATTACAATTACAACTCAATTTACATACCTCCTACACCGTTGCTGCCAGGAAATGGTACCGCTTCCATCCAGCCTTGCTCCGTGTCGCTCGTTTTTCGCCGCTTCGGGTGCTGCTGTCCCGCCGCCAGCTGTCCATTGGTGTCCATTTCTTCGTCCTCGTGCTGCTGATGCTGCTGATTAGCCGCTTCCTTTCGCTTCCGCACTAGTAGCTGCTGCGCCGGGAAGGGCTGCACGTGGAACATCCCTGCAGCGTCCCCGATGTTGTTGTTGTTATTATTATTACTGTTGTTGTTGTTGTTGTTATTCTGCTCGCCGGCATCACTGCAGCTGATATGGTTTCGGTTGCCATGGAAATGCATCGCCGACAGGTGACCGTTGACATTTGCCGCTGCTACCGGGCGGTGCTGCGACCGATTGTTGTTGACGGCATCCGGAAGCACGTTGTTATTGTTGCACGGCTCGGGTCCACGCGCTCCACCAACACCACCGCCGCTACCACCTGTTGGAGCGGCGAGCGACGGGACAAAGCCATAGTAACCGTTGGACGACCCGTTCAGGTAGCCGACCGGTTGGAAATCATCGCACATGGCCACGGATCCACCGAAACGATGATGGTACGGCTGCTGCTGTTGCGCGGCTGGTGATTGAACTCGCCCGAAAGGGCAATCACCCGTGGCGATGTTTCCAACGCTAGCGCCACTGCCACCGCCGCCGCCGCCGGCACCGCTGCCAACAGTCTGGTGGTGCTGCTGCTGCATCTCGTGATGGTACGCAGCGGTAAGCATGTCGGTTATGCTCATGTCGTTCGCGGCGTTGCTGCCGCTGTTTCTTCCGGGTGGGGGTGCAACACCCCCCGGCGCTGGTCCGATCGGGGTCGGGAAGAGCCGGTTCTCGTTCCGATAGAACGCCACACTCTGATCGTTGTCCAGTGGCAGCAGGTACGACGCACTGTTGTAGCTGGCAAACACCATTTTGGTTACGTATGAAACTCTTGCTTTTTGTTGCCTTCTCTCGGTTTTACGGAGCCGAGCAAGACCCACCTCACCTCACCGACACCGTGCACGCAAGTAAGGTGCGTGTGTGGCTGTGTGCGTGTGTGCAGTGGGGGAGGGCGGGCGAATGAATGTTTTCGCGTTCGTTGAACTCGCGATCGATTGCGTGCACTCGCGGAAGTGCAGTACGTGTACGCGCGCGTACAATTGGCACTTTTCGCGAAAACCGCTGCTTATCGCTCGGTTTCGGAACTGTTGATACACTTTTCGATCACAATTAGCGGAACGAACACGGGAAATGCTTTTAGCACCTTCACATGAAATAACGAGAATGCAACCTGCAGTACGCGTACGCCAGGCTCGTACATGATCTTAGCTGTCACATGGCAATCAAACGTTTGACAGCTGCTTACCTCTGTTTGGGGATGATTTTATGTTATTGCATTAATTTTACACACCAAAAATGGTAAATATTCCCAAAATGCAAGATATTTCATCAATATTCAATGATTTTTTTGCAAAATCCATTCGTAATTCAAAACAGTTTGCCATCAAATGGAACGACGCCATCAAATCCGCTTGCTTGATAATACTACGTATGTAGTAATTTTCTTCATCAAATTCAATACAAAATCACAACAAAATCAGCTGTTTTTGTGACACTTTCGAAAAATCTCCATCGCTTCTCTTTCTGTACGACGAAAAAACGAGTAAAAAATGAATTTCATCACTCGACTAGTGGTTCCACAGCTACGGCGGCTTCCCTTGGCCCATCCACCTGCTAGCTGGAACCGTGCTGCATTGGTTTCCCCTGGGAATGTGCCATTTTATTCTACAAAAACATCGAAACCCCAGGAACCAGCAGCTGCCGGTGCTGCGAACC
>AXCO02004924.1:0-19459 GCA_000473525.2 Anopheles melas | reverse complement strand
GGTAAATTTTAACGCATACATTTTTTTGGTTTTCAAATGAGCAAACCGCTCAAAACCGCATGTTGCCTTTTTGTAGAGTACAGCCCGGGCAAACAAGAAGCTACGGCGCGATAAACAAAAAACGATCTTTAAAACAGCATAAGTCTAGGAAATTAATCACGCATCTAGCATAAGCAGAAGTCTAGGAAATTAATCACGCATCTGGTAAAGGTAAAAAAAACAAATATCGCAAGCTAAGATAAATATCAACGTAGAAAAATTCTTAACGTTCATGCAGCTGAACAAACTTTGAGCAAAATAACAATTCATTTTATAACACACTTTATCATAGGTGATTTAAGACATCCTTGAAATGTAGCAATTTAAAATAAATTCTAGCGAAAGAAAACAAGATAAACACAAATGCGCGATCGTCTAACGTATGTTAGCTGTGCAATAAACAGCATCCGCTAAACATCCAAATGCAAAACCTAAATAAATAAGGAAAAGAAGCGTCTTACAGAATGATGCCATGTACGATTCCACATACACACGGCACAGCAATATACCAAGCGAGTTCAAAAAAGATCGAGGTACAAAAATCTATCCAACATAAAGGATAAACCGGGCAAACATTTACGGTTTTTCTTCGCTTCTCGCGTTAAACAGAAGGAGACGAACGATTCGGGCATGAAGTTAAGGAAAAAATACCCCGGAAAATCGGGAGAGTGTGGGAAGAAAAATAAAATATAAGAAATTTTTGAATAGTTTTTAAACATTCGCTATTAAGATCTCAATCCGTAAAGATCATATGGGTCAGTGTTGGAAAATCTTTCTTTAAAAATGTTTAAAATGTGGTACTGATATGGGCACGAAGATAAGAAAAAATTTACTCTGGAAATTCGAGCGAGCGTGGAAAGAAAAAAAGAATATAAGGATTGTATGAATTGTTTACAAAGACTTGCAATTCAGATCTCAACCCGTAAAGATCAAGTGTGTCAGTGTAGGAAAATCTTTTTTTAAAAATTGTTTAAAATGTGGTACTGTCAGTGCGTTGGCAACGGTCTCGTTCAGTCGTCAGCTCGAGCCAATTAGGTCTTGTTTACGCCTCGAAGTTTTACAGACGGACAAAGCGCAGAATGAAATATAAGACAGATTTTTAGTTTTAAATCATCACTTACTATTCAGTTTTCAAACCATACGGTCACGCTATAATTCGTGTCGGATTATTTCCTTGTACATTTAAAAGAATAAGGTCACCCTGTAGCTGATGCTGATGAGCATAATAAGTAAACTCCTAGGTCTGCGGTTAAAATACATTGTATAGATTTTTTTGCTTTTGCATTGCTTGCATTTTTTTTTTGCATTGCTTGAAACACAAACTCGATCTAACGTCAATTTTGAATTTCGCGTGACATTTGCACTTTGGGAAACACCGACAGTTGTTTGGCACCGGGAAAACACCGACCGCCTCAGTTTGACAGGCGAAGTTGTTTACAAATCGCGTATACCTTGGGTCACTGCGTTCGCCATTGCTGTATCAGCAAGAACGCGAAGTTCTACCAATATTTTATCAACTCCTGTCGCCTTGCACGGTAATTATAGCTTATTTTACATTTTTCCCATTTAACTGTGTCTGTCCTGTTTGCTAGCCTGCATAAACAATTTTGCTTTTATTTTGTTCCATCCCAAATTGCGCCGCAGTTCCGTGGCGTTCATCTCGCCCGTCCGCATTCGACAACCACCACCAAAATGATCGACCGTACCTCTGCAGAGGAAGAGATCAGTCGGGCGATCAACAGTGCGATGGGCTACACGATGAACGCGACCGAGTACTTCAACGGTCTGGACAATGGTTCGTTCACGTCAACCGTGGCTGGAGCTACCGCCTCGAAACCAATGGGCCGTGGACGTGGCGTTGTCGACGTATCGCACAGCCGGCTGGAGGAAATCCGTCTAGCTGCACGCATCAGTCGTCTCCAGGCGCAAAACTACCCGATGGGACATCTGCCAACGACGCGTGAAATATTGGCCGGAGATAGGGCGGCAGAAATCACCGCCGGTCTGCGTACGCTCGGTATCCACAGCACGGACAGTCCGCTCAGCATCCGTTCCACTATACCGACCGTTGTCAAGGAAAAGATACGCGTCGACGGGAAGGTGCCTTTGATCCTGGACGGAGATTTGTTCCATCAGCGCTACTGCTCGGAAGAGGAGGATGAAGATGACGAGTCACAAAATGCGTCACCGAAACTGGTCGAAAACATGAAATACGATCCATCAAAACCGCTCACCGTGCTGTTTCCGACGATTGTCGAATTTCGACAGCCGATACCCGATCCAGAATCAAGCGGAAGTGAGATGAACACGAGCGTCACAAGTTCCGCCAGCTCCAGCTCCTCGAAAAACAGCACAAGACGAGGTAAGAAAAAGAAGTGGACCAAAGTGCCGGTAGACATGGTACTGTCCTCCTCCAAGCATATCGGGCGTGAGGATGGGGATGTGGTTTGCGGTGGTCCTCCGCTGCCACCCCACAGCAGCTACCGAAGTCGTACCGTTTACAGTGCGGAAGGGATGCGAAACATCAAATGAGAAGGGCACTGTGGGTGAGCCTTTTTTAATGGAGCAGTTTGTTTACAGAAATACTAGAGTAATAGATTTTATAATAATGCCGATAGAAAGAGATAGCGCAGAGGAAACGGAATAGGATATGTTTAGCGATTTATTCGGCAATCGCGTAAAGGAAAAGGGTTTTATAAAATAACTGCGCAATATTATTAAACATTATGATGGTCCCTGGTACACAGTTAGGCAACATCCGAAGTGCTTTTCAAGGTGATTGTTCTTGAAAGCAAGCCCCAAAATAGCGTGTAAATGGGAAAAGAAGCGAATCGATGTCTTGTGATTAGAATTTTGGCATCGTTTGTCGATAAGAAGGTGGATTAGGTTGATACAAAGGTTTACAGGTCGAAAAAATGAACTACATTGAGAACTTTTTCATACAACTCAAGCAAACGGCAAGCATGAATTCGATTTTGGGATGTGTCGATTGTAAGAATATAACACGCCTGATATATACTGGCTTTTCAGGGCCGTTTTCATACATAAGCAGCTATGATGTCCATCAAATTCAGGCCTTATTAGACAATCAGGCGCAATGCCAGGACGCTGTTATTAGTGAAGCCGATCAAATAACCATAAAATTGACACCATTATAAGAATCCATGCAAAGAATGCCAACATTCAGCCATATACAGGGAAAATTCACTGTCAGCACAGAACAATAACACTTAGCTGGAAATGAAATCGTGTGATAGGCCAACCAATAGGGGGATTTAAATTGTGACGGTCCCGTAGTACAATCGTCAACTCATACGACTTAACAACATACCCTTCATGAGCTCAATCCTCACATGGATCGTCTTCCCGTAGCAAGGACTAAACTAACTATAAAATACGAAAGCCCCTATAAACTCCGGTAATAAATTACTCCAATTAGAAGCAGAAGAGAAGAACCCCATGGCACTGCTCTATGTGAAACCGAGCAAAAGATTTAAAATTTCATATCATAACAAGAATTCGATGCAACCATTTAGCCATACACAAAGTGCAGAATCACGATAGCAATAGCACTTTGTTGGGAATTAAATAGGAGAATAGGCCATCTTCAGGATTGGATCAACAACACCCTTCTACATGTACAGGCTCATGTAAAAGTGGGCGGTCCCGTGGTACAGTCATCAACTCGCACAACTTAACAACATACTCTTCTTAGGTTCTCAAGCTTAGAATGGACCTTCCTCCCCTTGTAGCAAGGACCCTGACTATCCGGCTGCGTAGTACTGAATAAGTCTCAAAAGCGCCTGTAAAGGTCGGGCATGTCCGCGTATGACGTTACGCCCAAATAGAAGAGGAAGTTCATGTAAAAACTGAACCATTTTTTCATGTTCAATTAAACACTTTTTACAAATACGTCCAGTAAGCCTGAGTGCACAAAGGCCCAGCCATGACCGACATTACGACGTTACGCCAAGCAGTTAATCACGTAAAATCACAAAGAGTTTATATAAACGTTAAGCAACGAAAGAACCAAGTTCGGACTGTGATTCGATTCTTCCACGTAACGTTAGACACTCTTCTAGTTGCTTTGAAACGGTCCCTAATGAATTATCTGAAAATCATTGTTTCTGAATTATATTGCTATTGTCATGAAAATGTAAAGCGTCCAGCTTAATTCGTTCAAAAATGCATATCACAACTTCGATGAAAGCGTTGTAATTGTCACAAAACCTCCCTGCTAAGAATTGATTTTGAAACCCGTTTGTAAGGTTTTGCTGTTTGAAACTGTCGACTAAATTTATTGTAAGAAATGTACGTTCATCCACTAAAAACTACCATTTTCTTTTACGCGTTACAATAAATACGTTAAAATGTCCACTCATGCTTAATGCAATCGAATGCCGCGTCCGTTCCGTTCGTCTATCACAAGCTCAGCCCCACGGAGCTGGTTGTAATGGAATCTGCTCTTCTCGGTTTCCGTTTTAGTACCTTACACAAGCTGCTTTTAAAAAAACACTCCAATTCGAAGCACAATAAGAATAGTAGCTGTTGGACGAAACTGGTATCTCTCCAAAATAGAATAGAGCTTTCAGACGAACGGAGTCTGACCGGGCGGTACGCTAAAAGATTAATAGCTAACGCTTCTAAGACCTAACTCCTAACTTCCGCAGTACAGCAACGTGTGCCGTGTGTTTTTGTGATCATCTCTGCGCCTGTCGCAAATGGGACAGCTCTTACCCTAATAACCTAACGCTACCATTACTTTCCAAGTACTACTTCACTTTAGTCGCTCGTTCGCGGTGCCCCATGGAACACGGTTTGGCCGAAGGGGAATGGGGGTTGGGGAAGGGTTGAAGGTTCGTTCGTTATGAGTATGTTTGCGGGTGTGTTTTCCTGCAGGGCGCACTCTCAGCACTTGTCCTTCTTGCAGTCGATCACGTGGTTGCTGATCTCGGTCGCGTTCGGCGGTCCCTTCTCGTACAGGTAGGTGACGGGCCACAGTTCGGCCGGTGCGGTCACCCCGTCCCCGTCCAGGTGTCTCAGTCCTCCCGGCTTCGGTGGTGGCTGATAGATTTCACCCTTTTTATTCGTGTCTTGATAACGCGTATCGTGCTGTTTCTTGGGGAAGTACTTATCGCTGCACTTGCGCCACTGATCTGGGGCATCACCCACGAAGCACCTGTGCGGGGTTTTCGGCGGGTGGGGGGGCGGAGGGCGAGATGGAGACAAAAAGAGTAGTGTTTAGTGAGTAAGGCTGAAAAGAGGAACCACCTTTATGGAGCGGCGCAATGCAAACCAGATACAACAGGACAAGGTACACACTAAGAGACACGAGGTGGACTACGTGTATACTAAGGTTTGTTTTTTGTTTTGTAGGGTACAACACATACACATAATGATTTGGAAAACAGAACATTGAGAAACAAATTAAGGTAAGTTACAATAAACACATGAAATTAACAATGATTCCGTAAACACACGAGCCCGTGTACCGAGAGCGGACGCTTGTCGTGGTGCGCTGTGTTACAATAACCCGCATCGGGCTGTTCCCGGGGGACATTTTAAAGGAACAGTGGGGTTTTGTTGTTGTAGTCCTTACCAGGGATAGTCGAACCCATGCGAGTAGCCGCAAGGATGCTCGGTCTTACAGCAGTAATCCCACGAACCAATCTCACCACCCTCGATCTCGCAGGAGTAAAATCCTGTGATCTTGTTTCGCTCGCACTTGGTACCGAGGCGGCAGGGTTTCCCCGACACGGTATACTGGCGCCGACTTCCATCACCTTTATTGGAGCGAAGGGGTGGTAGGAGGAGGAGGAGGAGGATGGTTTGATAATAACAGACAATGAACACAGATATAACGTTATGTTTGCTTTTTGTGTTTGTGTGTGTTTTACAGAGGTACAACAGTGTGAAGGTTTTGCAGAAAATGAGTGTGCGTGTTTGGAGGTGTTGCTGAAGACAGAAGAGTCTGATGAGTGATGGTGAAGGAGTACCACACACACACACACATAGGACGACTCCAAGGTTGATGGCAAGGTTAAGCAGTACACACTACACTTGGATGGATGAAGAAGTATCGGAACATATGCAAGCATGAGCACGATCGTGATCGAGAGGAGCATCACGTCCACTAACGACTAATGCAGCTGGGTAAGCAACTAAGTAGCACTAAGCCTTGCTCTACTATTAGCTAGTAAATATCTGAAGCTGAGCTTAGCGATGAAGATGGTCTAGATGTGTTAGCATTAAAGCGTGACCCCATCATCTCATCCGGCTCTATCCGGTTGAAGTGGGCGCCACTTTCGGGGCGCTACTACCGCGTCTACTAAAAGCATGCGACGACGATCGTGCATCACTACCGTCTGCGGTGCCGCCTGCCGTCCGGTTGGCGGGATGAAGCAGTATGAAGAAGCTGGAATTGGTGGAGTTAGTGGTCGGAGTGTGGTCGATGGTACGATTGGTGGCAGTGTTGGTAGTAGTGAGCATGATGTTGTCGGTGTTCTTGTCTCGGTCGTCCCGGTGACGGTCGACATTGGTGTTGGTGGTGGTAAGGGTGGTGGTATTGGTGCTGGTAGTGATGATGATGCCATTGGTGCGATTGCGAGCACCAGCCCGACCGTTACGGCCCCCATTACCCGGTTCGCGCAGGACGTCTATCCGGCGGTCGTGATTCGCCCGAGTGCCACCGCTAATCGTCGTTATCTTGTCCCGGCACGTGTAGTCGAACGGGTTCCACGCGAACAGCCAAAAGTCCCGATCGTTCGTGTGCGCATAGTGCACGCCCAGCTTCAGCTCGCTCTGGTCCAGGTCCGACATCTCGCAGTTGTACGTTGACGCTTGGGCGCTACAGAAGCGAGTCAGTCAAAAACGGTTTAGTTTTTTATGCGGGGACTCAAAATTGATGCTAAGCACAGTTTAATTGCCCTCAACCAGGGAAGAAAGTGCTGCTTACCTAAAGCTGAACGAGAGACACTTGAAATGGGTTGCCTCGCGCAAGCGGACGCACTCGTTTTTGCAGTCGAGCTCGGTGTTTACCGACGTGACCTTCTTAATTGCGGAAGAAAGCAGCTTGGCCGGAGATCCGTACCCAAGGTAGCAGACTGGAATGAGCAAACAAAAGCAAAGCGTGTAAAATCGTTCTTCCCGATCCCAAAGCTAACACACTTACACTTCTTGCTGTGCTTATCATCAATGATGGGCTGAATCTCGCAACCCTGCCCATAGCTAGCCCGCTCAAAAACATCGAAGCTTTCGTCCGGCACCAGATGCCGGTCCTTGTCCATATCCCGCACCGGCCAGTCGGAAAGCTGACAATTGTCAATTACCGCATTGACCGCGTTCGGTCCGAAGCTGTACGTAAAGGCACGGCACGTAAACTTGGCCGCCTTGATGCACTCCAGCTCGCACTCACCGATCGATCGGACGGTAAGCGAGTCACGCACGATCGATTTGAAGAATCGCGCCGAATCAATCACCCTTATAAAGCACTCTGGAAAAGAAAACGGAATAGAGTATAGATAACGAGCTACAATTGCAGAAGATCTTCTTCCGGAAGGTCCCAACTTACGCGCATTATAGTCCCGCCTGGGATGGTTCAGCTCGGGATGGCAAGTTTTCGCATCATCGCTCATCGAGTAGATGTCATAGTCTCGGTCCGGTTCCAGGTCGGCGTAAAAGTCAAGCAAATTGAACGGCCGATCACACAGCAGACAGTTTTCACGCGACACTGCCGAATAGCGGTAGCTGAACGTGTGACACCGGAACCGCGTCTCCGAGTAGCACATCCGCTCGCACTCGATCACGGTCGGTGTGTTGAGGGCGTACTTCACCACACCCTTGTGCAGTCGGAAACCTTCACTCGACTTTACCGAGCACTCTTCGTGGCTGGGCCGGCGTATCCACTGCTGTGGACCAAAGCCTGACGGTCGGTGATGCTCCACTGCGTACGGATGCTGCAGCAGATGATGATCTTCCTCGTAGCCATACTTGCTACCACCGTAGCTCCAGACATTATTGTCATCAAAGTGATGATCGTTGCGCAGCTCGAAGTAGTTGAAAGATGGGCTGTCGTAGCGTTTGATTTCATTCCGTAGGCCCCAGTAGTCCGAGATGGATTTGTACGAGTCGACGTTAAACGACGGGCCGTACGAGCCACCGTAAATGCCACCGTTTTTGTGTATGTTCTGCCCGATCAGGTACGGTATGAAGGTGCTCGGCTTGCTGCCATACTGTTGCACGGTAGCTACGTGCGATGGTGGACCTGGTGGTGCCGGGTGTCCTGCTGGTGGATCACGATCTTCGTACGGATGGCGTGGACGATGCGCTGGGCGGATGTCTTCATGGTGAAGTGGTCTCGGGTAGTCGGGACGCGTTTCGTACGGTTTGAAGAAACCATGATCTAATGTTCCGTAGCGATCGATGTCACTGCCACCGTACGATGGTGGTTTGTAGGGCGGTGGGGCCGGTCGGTAGGAGTCGAGCGGGGCTGATGCTGGCGGTGGTAGCGGTGGTGGTGGAGGATAGTAACTGGAAGATGGACTGTAACGCTCAAACTCCGGTCTGCTTGGGTACATCGGTGGTCGGTACTTGTCGAGCGCTGTGATGACGGACGGTTTGTACCGGTGGTCCTCCTCGTACGCATGATGCTCGGATGGGTAGGGTTTGTAGCTTTCTGGATGGTGCGGCCGGTACGTCGTGGGTCGTACAAACTCCAACGTCGGTCGGAAGGGTTTCAACATACAATCCTTACAGCTCGGCCGACAGTTGGAGCTGGCACTACGATCGCGCTCGTAGTAGTCGTAGTCGGCATCTCGAATTAGGTTGGAGTCACGCTGATGCGGGCTAGAGTACAGATCGATCTGAGAAAGCGGTTGATCGATCAGCTCACAATCGCCCTGTCCACGGCCGGTAGGATCCAACCTGTTGTTGTTAGCAAACAAACCAATTTAATCTCTTATCACTGTGAACCTCTTGTAGATGACCTACCGATAGTTGAAGCCTTCGCACGAGAAGCGCCTCTCGTCGCCGCATTCACGCTGACAGTCCTCCACTCGCTCACAGATCAGCGTCCGCCTTACCCAGTGCGGGGCGACCCGTTTGCCGGCCAACACCCGACGGTAGCACGCTGGTAGGAGAAGATAAAAGCAAAACGTCAAAATTGGCACGAATTATCTGCAAACTTCATCAACTTCCCGCGGAAGGTTAACTGAGGACGCTAGAACTACGCTCAAAAAAGCTTGTACCAGATTTTTCTTTCCGATTTGCGACCGGTGATCATGTATGATCGCTTGGAAATCATCATTATGATCATTACTATCGCCATTACACCATCTAAATGTGTCTGACGGAAGATGTACACGGTCAGCCGAGGGGGAAGGCTTTAACGGGCCACCGAGTTTTAGGTCACACAGCTAGTGAGCTAGGCCCAGTAATTCATGGCCAAGATCACCAAGAAGAGCGTTTTGGGGCGTTCATAAAAAAACGCATTGTATTCATAAGACATTCCAAAACAATGCATAACAAGAAATGTGAGAGCACACACACAGCTTGAGATAAACTGGAGGTAGTTATGATTGTTGATGTGACGGCTCTGCCCAAACTGTGACCTCATCTCATGGAGCCTGAAAATTTGGTGTTTTTAATGCAGCCTGAATTGAAAAAAAACCCGGAAACGACACAACCCTTCACGACGGGAAGTGACTGTATTTCCTCTTTTGAGTTCGTTTTATGTTCGACGCGAAGTGTTTGAGAATAGAATAATTCGCTGATGGCAGTTGGCACGCTTTTGTGCGATTTGAAGATGCTACCGGGAGAGATAAAGTTATGCCAACAGCAATACACATGTCTTGTAGTTTGTGGTTGCGAAAACATCCTCGTGTCATGCATCGTTGATGACCTCCTCTCTTGCAAGGTTCAACTTTGTTGCGTTTTTTTGGCTATTCTTGCTACCTGTTGGATGCTGTTCATATACGGGTGGCTAGAATTTATTGGCCACAATTTGGGAGGGAGTAATGCCTGGCGCCCGTACACGCGATGCCACGTATGTGCTGTCGTGCAATGTCGCAATGGTGCACACTCGGTTCTGCAGGTTCGGTTGCAACAATGCAATTTCGTTGCATGCATCTCCGACCGATGGGGTGGTAGAGCGCACACAATGGGCGTATTGAATTCGCGTTCATGTTATTCATGTACGGGTACGCAAAACGGTATGGCAACGGTTTTGTTAGCCCGATTTTTGGACCACCGCCCGTTTGAAGTTTCTGTTTGTTCTCGGGCGATGGCGGTGGGTCGGTACAAAAACCACAAAAAGGGTTCTTGCGCGATCGATTGTTTTTGTGCATCTTGTCATGTTTGCTTTTCTTGCTTGTCGCCGTAGCCATTCTTCTATGGTCAGAGAAAAATGTTACTAGCCTACATCGCCCCCTGTGCGAAACGATTTGCAAATAATCAGCCAATCAATCAAAACACACGGTCTGCCACGTTTGTACAGATTTTTATGACGATTTCAACACCTTGCTTCGCCCTTTGCAGGAGATTCAGAGCGTGTGTGTGAGCAGTGTGAAATGCCAACATGAAATATACTTTTTTAATGCATTAAGTCATGATTTTGTCTTGTCTAAATCTTGTTTGGAGACCAATATGTACTCCTTCTTTCGAAAGGGCATCTTTAAACACACAGTTAAAGCTAAACGTACATTATCTGTGATCAAATGTCGCGCAGTGTAAAGTGTGAACGATTTTAGCCAGGTTTGGAGGATTCACTATCATCACGGTAACTCCAAAATGTCCATAGATTTTGTGCTAGATAAGAATACGAAGCATAAGCATTCTAGTGGTGTCAAAGTGGTATACACTAATCATTTGATGAAGGATTTAAGTTGGACTTTGAACTTATCATATAAGATGCAACATTATAACAGGCTAAAATTCACGAAACTTCATTTCTCAGATCCTTGGAATATCCTATTTTCCTACTCCAATTCGGCCTCAGGATTTATAGTCTTATTTCGTAACAGTTCTTTCAAACCTCAAACAGACATCTGGCTCTAAAAATATGAAACCATTTTCTTGACTTATCAGATAAATCTATTATTTTAAACAAATATCTATAAATCTGAGACTATTTTTGCCACTTATGACTTGAAATGTTTTTCACGTGTTGAAATTCCGTTATTTTGTTCATGTCCAAATTTGTCAAAATGTGTCTAACAAAAGAGGATACCAATTTGCTGATCGTTCAAAAGATTTCGAAGAAAATTGCTTAAATGGCAGGAAGTAATTTCGCTACATTTTATTGTGGCAAAAACTACCTTTACAGTTTGGTTTAAATAGATGGAATACGCGAATCAGATTTGAAATAAGACGAAAGACGAGAAAAGCAGATTTCAGACGAGAATTTTCAAATAAGAATGACATGCATCTTCCAGAGCTGATTACTACTGACCAGAGATAGTTACTAAAACATTTATTTTGAATTGAACATTTGTTGGCGTTACGATCGTGGACGCCGGAGCGATTACGACGTGTTTCAACGCGTTTGATCAATTTTCGTTGATTGATCGAGTTTGAACCATTCATCGCAAAAATAATTATCTGGAAGTGTTGGGAACCTCCAGGAGTTAATACTTTAACACGCAATTGTTACTATTTTGGTATATTGTGTATTGGTATTGGTGTCTTCTTTTCCAATATTCAGGGGGGATTCAAAAGCTTTAAAGAACAAAAAAATCCTTAAATCAAGAATATTTTGATAGATCTAAAGTGATAATAGATCAATTTATTCGAAGATATATGAACCACATCTTTAAACATCTTGTTTGCCAGTTTCAAAGGATTTTAGGATGTACTTATGAAGATTTTATCATTCGTATACCTGATTTCAACAAGTGGCATTCGCAAAATAAAGAGCTTGATGTTGAAGTTAGACAAGCTACTGGTATTATTCCGTCGAAATTACTACTTTCCTTTTTAAATACAGGGTTTCCCATGATTTATTGGTTGGTTCCCATCAATTTTTGGAGAGTTCACACATTTGTTTGGTGCGTTTCCACGATGTTTGACCGTTACCCAGAATTTTTTGGTCCAATTGTAATGATATCCAATCGGAAAATACCAATAGATTATGGGGACAAACCAAAAATCTATGGGATACGACCAAAAAATCGTGGGAACGCACCAAAAAATCATGGGAACTGACCAATAAATCGTGGGAAACCCTGTAAATTGAAAGTGTAAAATAGTTAGAATGTAATTGCTCGTAACAACCTTTCACATCACCATTGTCCAGTTTAATTCTGTATTTTGAAATCTGTTTAACATCAAACAAATGTTGGTCTTTATTTTGCAAGCAAAGAAGAATAATTAGTTTGAAAACGATGAAATTTTGTTCGACGGACTCCTTACGCTAAGCAACATGAGATATTTCAATTATAAATCTCATCTACTAAGGTATGAGTTGCGAAATGGTAATGATTTTGTATCGCACGCCACGATGTTGTGAACAATGTAATGGAAAACCTCTGAGATTAATCCAAACGCAATAAATGAAGTATAGAAGGACATGAAAGCATCGAGCCATTAAACCAAACAAATTTCGCTAACCTTTCGCATCTTCCACAATGATGATCGTCGATGTAATGTACTCCGGTATCAAACCAGATATGGTCAGACAGATTATCAGTGCCTTTGAAACGTCGAACACCATTATCACAGATCGAGACGGGGTGCGCGCACACGATTCGACACCTTACAGAAGCCGGCCGTTCGTTGTAACGATCACAGATCACGGACTCACTCTAGATCAGCACCAGCTGCACTTTACTGCACCACATTTGCATACGCACTACGGACAGCATCCAGCAGCAAAGTTACGGCACAATCCAACTATGATTCGTATCCAATGCACCTATCGAATAGAGCGACCTGTGTGCGGTAGATGCAATTGCTTGACGGGCGATAAGCTGGACAAACGGTTTCACCACACAACGAGGATGTCGATTGTCCACTGAGCTGATTTTTTTAGTGTATAAATGCAGCACTTGGTACACTGTGCGATGGATGCATCACGTTTAATATCCGGTGCACACAGCCCAATCACAACTATCTGGCTGGATCTGTAACTGATCACTACAAGCAGAGCTTCTACGCAGCGCCTTCCCTAGCAGGCTAACACAAACGCAAGAAGCTGCGCAAACCACAAACGGCTGCTATGTAGAGAAGCGATGCGAACGTCTCCACCGCTCATACGAAACTGTTCAATCACCTTTGCGGGCGTTGAGTGAAGTTTAGGATTTTCGCGAAGCAAATCTGGCGCAAAAAAAGGGCCCTTCTCCTCACGGCTCCCCCAGCGCAATTTAGAATGGTGAAAATGGCGTGTGGTGGGGATCGAATCGTTCCGATCGTTCCGATCGTTTGGCGGGTAGCACACAGCGTGCCACAGTAGCACGCCAGTTCCCACCCTGGGTGGTGGAAAATTGGACGAACAAAAACAGCATCGCGGGGACGGGTGGAATTCAGCTTTCTGACAGCTTCAAAAGCTGCACAGGCGTGCGAAAGAGATGCCTAAGCAGCGGCGAGTTAGGTGCTTGGCGCGTTAATTAAATTTGTACCAAAAACCACGCACATCAAGGTAAATTTTGTTGTGAATGTATGATTCTCTCTCGCTCTGTTTCTCTAACACTGATCGTGCGTTAATCTCTTTTACGTTTTTTTTTGTTTCTACCTCTCTCTCTCTCTCTTGCCGCCGAAAAGCCATTGAAGGTCTTTGCCGAATCGGTACGGTTAACCGTAAATTTGAATTTTTTCCATGTTCCAAACGATCGAGTGGTTTGTTTTTCATGTGTTTTGTTTTCATACCAACCATGGAGACATTGAATAATTAATTTTCCTGCACTCGTTCATAGTGACGATCATCCCTACCCCCTTGTAGGCGTCAAACTGTGCGTTTCAAATTCAGCATGTCAGCATGACAGTTACGGTTGAGGAGGCTCAAGATGTGGCTTCGGAAATCGATTACCTTCTCGATGAGGCGTCAGGCGTCCATAGGCACTATAATTTGTCATTTGCTAATGACTGATTTGAGCAAAAGATTAGACATTGGACGCCTTAAAAAATGAGGATCTTATGTCTAAACATTAATAATGATCACACTACAAGTTGCGATCTTTTCTGCTTTTCGTACGCTCTGTGGATGATCTTCAGATATCTCCAATAGTTAAAATCTTTCAACTAATTTGGTAATAAATATTACAAAGCTTATATGTCAACACCCTTCACAGTGGCTCGCACCATCTGCTCTGCCCCCAGGCAGAGGCCGGATGCCCTGTCGCCCTCACTAGTCACACCGAAAGCTCGCTGGCTAAGCGGGGCGAACCATTTGCGTGCGTGGTTTGCGTGCGCGTGGTAATGAAAACACGAGGAAGATACCCATCTGTATCGGAACTGTTAGAGGTTAATGATGGCGGGTAGGTGTGTATGTATGCATGCTTTTTTTTATACGTGTACCACATCTCGATCATGCTCGGACGGGGCAGGGCAAACGAGGAGCTAAATTATGCTAATTTGTATTATTTTGGGTGAAGGTCCATTGTTTTGTCTCGCCAGCGTTGGTGTGCCTTTTTTGTAAGTGCACATACATACAGCTAAAATGTGTTAGAACAGCCAGTCTTTGGTTTGAAATGTAACACAACATGATAGAATTTCGTTTATTTTTAGCACACTTTAACCTAACAAAAATGTGCAAATCATTGTGCAGCAAAAGGATCGTCAGTGCCGGGTGGCCATTGTTTCTCCTTGCTCCCGGATGTAGAGTTTATCAACCTGTTGTGTGTCGTTCAAGCAGATCCGCGGGCGAACAGAGTCTCTAATAGAGCCGCTTCAGTCGCCACCCAAAGTAATGACCCTTTGTGGCCGTAGGACGCACACTAGGACGCTAAGACAACAAAGAACATTGCACGCTTGATGCGTACCCCGTGCGCCTCCGGACATTGGCCACAGGTGAAGCAATCCGTGGAAAGCGCGAAAATCTCCCTAAGCTAGAAGACGAAGCAGAAGAAGAAACACCAGCAGGTTGACTTTTCCGGTTCACACCGCGCGTAGTGTAAGTGTCGTAAGCGAAAACCGGCATCACGCTGCACTGGTTGGCTGGCAATCGTTCGTTCGGTGCATGCAAGATGCGAGACACGCTCGTGTGCGCTGCTCGGGAGAGACTTCAAATTTATGTTTCATTGCGGCTCATAAACTCATCAAACAAAACACAAACACATATGAGCCCCGAACGGTCAGCTGTTGGGGAGAGGTCTAGAGCGATCAAACACTGTCGACTGCATTTCTTACTAGATGCAAATAATGCACCGTTGAGAAGAAAGAAAGGGGAGCTTACAAGCTTCCCTTTAGTAACGTAATAGTATTATCTGACTGATGATGAAAGTATAAAAAAGGCTAGATGAAACTGTTGTCTCGCAATCCGCTGTGTGGCCGGTGTGACGTGATGCGGAAGTACAACGAGCCCTTCAATCCCTGAGTATGCATATTTTACTTTCGTTTGTAGAAGTGATCAGTTTGTTTGTGCTAGTTATATACTAGCCTAAACCTAAAAGATGTCTGCGACGTCTCTTCTCGTACAAAAATCAAATTGAAATAGGAAATGACCCTTCATATACTCAAACATCCACATCTCACAACTGGTCACCACGCATTACAACAACACTCATTTTCCCGTCAATTCACATCTTCTCACCTCTACACCCTCTACTGAATGCTCCCCGACTTCATAATTATGTCATAATTGAATAGATGTGCTCTTCCTGTCCCGAACTAATGTACATCGCTCGGGCAGCCCTTCACTACGCTACTATACAGGTGTTGGATGTGCACCGGTTTTCTTCAATCGTGCAGGGTGTGAACTCTAGTTCATACCGACCACCAGTAATGGTATCAGCAATTACCCTGCTTAATGGCAATGAAATGTGTGTATTCTGGATTGTGTGTGTGTATGTGTGCTGCTCTGCATCGACGTTATGTCAAGCGTGATGCCCTTGCTCTGTTTTGCAGCCGACTGTGTACCGAGTTGCATTGTTGTCGAACTTTTCGTGTTTGGTGAGTGTCTAATAGGCATGGCGATGTTTTGGACAATTTGAGTAAACACTGTGTTAATTCGATAGTGAGCTACTAAAACTATAAATCATTCAAGACGTAAATAATTAAATTGATAAACCCGGTTACACTGAGCACAATGTTCAGGGAAAATGATCAGTATCTTCTAATTTTTAAGTAAATGTTTAATTGTAGTATATAGTTTTTATATTTTTGAGCTTTCGACTTAATTTGAGTCAAATAATTATGAGACTTTTCCCAAAAATACATCAATCTAATGCCTGATAGTGATTATTTGAGATATTGATCGCTATCTGGGCACTGAGAGCTCTCTCACTCGACTCCAAAGAGTTCCTTTACGTCTTCACAAAGTACCTCAATCATGATACAAGTTGTATAAAAGTTGTAGTTAGAGACAAGGAGACTATGAAACTATTGTGTTTTGATATTGTTGCCATTTTTGTGCACAAAGATCTTGTTGTATCCGTAGGGCAATATACATGAATAAATGAATAAGTAATCTGTTAGCTAGCTAACTTTTGAGATAAACATGCCTATTTTATTTTATTAAACAGGTTTCTCTCTATAAGAATTTACAAAATTAACTTCAAAGAAGACATTTCAGATCAGAAATTTAGTTCGTTGACGAGCCAATAACATCTATATAATATTGTATTTACACCTTAACCGCTTTACAACTTAATAGAAATTTAGAAACCCCAGGTAAGCTCGTAAGAAATTGATCTAACACTTGTTAAATCCAATTTTTACTGAGTCATTCTAGCAAGTATAAATTATTTATATATCAACATTGAAGCTCTACTTATTTCCGGCTGATACATTTAGTAGTTACATCTTAAGGACTTCATAATGTTGCCTTAAGGATGGAAAGCTCATCAACTTGTTTTATAATTGTCTTGAAAAGGCATCAGATTAAAACCACTTTTCTCTGTCCAACGCTAACGCTGGTAATGAACTCAAAAGCTCACCACCGCTGCCCCATTCAAAGTCACTTCCGTTTGGTTCAATTCATCGTACCTCTGCGTGCAGACCTGTTTGTGGGTCACTTTGCACCTGATCGAGTGAGCACGGCAAACCGATCGGCTATGCAGCATCGAACCTGCACACACTGTAATATCGCATGAGATGCAAACATTAATCAAACAACGAACCCGCTCAGCCCGAATACTCCACCATGCACCATCACACATGTGCAACATGGCGCGACAAATGTCACTTTATAGACAGATGGATGAGATTTTTCAAACCACGTGGTCCGGGTAGGTCGACTCCCGCACGGTAGTGAGAAATGGGGGAACGAATGTCGCACCGGTACGGTCCAGTGCACTTAAAGCGATGTTCAGCAGAACAAAACATCGGAACCCGGTGTGTGGTAATTATTCTACTCGTTGTATGCGCCCAACAAGTAGCATCATAATTGTGCAATCGGTGATCAGTGGTCGCGGTTTGTTTGTGTTGCTGTAGATTTAAATGTGATTTGCCTTCTTCTATGGAGTTACGATATTTGTACACCTTGAATAAAAAGAGGACAAATCAGTAACTTACGGCGTTTGGAAATGGTGAGTGGATGTAGATCGAGCTTATCCTCGTGCACGTTGTATCCTGCTCCTGCCGATGGACCAGACTGAGCTACTGGAGGGGCTGGAGCCGGACGTACCACACCGTACCCCGATGGGCCGGAACTAGGTCCTTGTGCCGAGGGTCGTACCGGTTGCCCGCCGTACCCGCTAGTTCCCGGTGAAGATGGTCGATGTATTTGCCCTCCATCATTTCCATAGCCATTCGATGGACGATGGCCCGAAGGATTGTGAGCACCATTGTTGTTGTAATCACTACCACCAGCACCACCTCCACCAGTGCTTGGCCTTTGCACAACTCCACCATATCCAGAGCCACCGGATGGTCCTGCCGGCGGTGTACTTCCGGCCGGTGCCGAAGGTCTCGTCCCAAAGCTCGTACCGCCGTACTCTGGCCGCAAATAATTGTTGTCCAGCGTTGGAACATTCTGGGCGTAAATCTCCGGATAGCCATTCTTATCGTTTGGCAATGGGTAGTGCGTTTCGTACAGCATTGGGAATTGATAAGGATAGTTGGCGGGTTTCGAAGGACCACTACCACCACCGTACGTGGGCCGGTAGTCTGGCGGGTACTTGGTGGCACCTTCACGATCGGGCATTGTTGCACCGGGTTGGGTTGGTGGTAGTCGTTCCCCAGTCACCAGACTGTACGGTGGTCCGGCGGCTGTACTTGTTGGAAGGTATGGATTACCTCCATTGCCACCACCACCTCCGCTGGACGGATTCGAGTGATCTTTCGTGGTGTAGAACTCTTCGGCCGGTGCCGTTGTTTCGGGCAGTGTTTCACCGTTCGTTTGGCCGTATCCGGTCGTACCCGGTGCGGTTGTACCGTACTCACTGGTAGGTCGTGAGGTGTCTACAAACCCACCGTTCGCAGTGGTTGGGGCGTTGATGCCAGCGGATGATACGGGTGGACCGAACACCGGTGGACCAGGACGTTCAATGATGCCTGGCGGAGGAAAACCTCCACCGCTCGGTGCTTGTGGTGCAGATGGTGGTGGTGGAGGTGGAGGAGGCTGTCGCTGTGGACCACCGCCGGGCTGGAGTTCACCATTGGGGAAGATACCCAGGCCTAAAATGAAGGAGCAATGTTTTAGTACACTGTTTTGGTTGAAAAGGATATTTCGGTGTGATGGTGATGTAAATATTGGAGAATGTTAAATATTTTGCTAAATGTAAAGAAAACATACTGTAAGTTTTGTTAAGGAAACATTAATTTAGTCTACACTTATTTGATACCTCTTCAAGGTACTCTCAATTTTATATATTTTTTTTAAATACCAATTGTTGAATTTTATATTTTTTTCCCAATTAACAACTGGAGGATCCTCTGCTGTCTAGATGACTCGAAATTAACTGGACGTTTGGATTAACTTTACATTTGTTTTTACTATCGTTATCGCTTAATTGCTGTGCCTCCATTTTATCATTTTTTATGACAATATGTATCAGTATTTATCCAATTTTTTTTTGCTTCTTAGTCATCCATTTTTGTCTTTAAGGCACCAATTGTTGACAATGGGAGCCTTCACGATTCTAGTCAGTTTTTTTTGTATGGAGTTTGACAATTGGAGGCTCAAATCATGTAAACACTCCATACAAAACCACACACAAAAAACTAGCCTGCAATTTTCAGTCTAGATTATTCTAGCCACAAAGCTAGAATAAGATTCGAGTACCTGCTCGAAAACACGGTGTTGTTTACATTTATCCCAAGGTGCATTAAA